>QEOT01006482.1:204976-225945 GCA_003123785.1 Pterocarya stenoptera
ATAGCACTCATTCATTTGTACATTAACTGTAATATTGTAATCAATTTTGTCAATATACAGTCAATATTCAAATTCCATTATGGTATCAGGAGAGCTACCCTCTAACGAGAACTCGATCCCCAATTCTCATAACCCAATCTCCATTCTACCATCCCCAATTGAAACCCCGTTGATTGCTCTCAATATCTCTGCCCATATAAACGAAAAGCTCACCCCTTCCACCTTTCCTCAATGGTGTGCATAGTTTGAGACTCTTCTAATTGGATATAATCTTCTCGATTATGTCACCGGTGATCATTCCTGTCCCCAAAATCGATGACACCCCTGCATCAACCCTTTGAAAAACTCACTGGGTTAGGCAGGATAAACTAATCCTCAATGCTATTTTAGCTTCCAGCACCACCATAGTCACTCCCTTCATCTTGATTGCCAAAACTTCCAAGGAAGCATGGCAAAAATTAAACACTATGTATGCTAGCAAGTCTTGCACCAGAGTTATGCAGCTCAAACAAGGGCTCACTTTGATTAAGCGGGAAAATAAAACAATTCAGGAGTACCTCCATACAGTCAAGTCTCTTGCAGACGAGATTGCCCTAATTGATCATCCCATCTCTGATGATGATCTCACTCTCTACATTCTTAATGGCTTGGGACCCGATTTCCTTGAGATTGCAGCACCGATTCAAGCCTGAGAAAAATCCCTCACGTTTAAGGAGCTTCACAACTTGCTCGTGGACCATGAGGCGTACCTCCATCGCCTTGAATCCACCACACAACAACTGGTGGCAACGGCAAACTACTCCAGTCGATCTGGTAGCAATCGCTTTGGTGTGATTCATTCAAACGGCAACAATGCTTTTCGGGGCTTCAATAAGCAGTAAGAAAATAAAAACCAAGATGGGCCGAGAGACAATAGGAAGCAATCCACTAATGGAGGGAAGCCCATGAGCCAACACCGTTATCAACCCAAGTGTCAGCTGTGTGAGCAATTAGGCCATGTTGCCAAACAGTGTCCGAGAGTGCATTTTTTGGAGCCCACTGCCAATTGTGTTTCAACCTCTCATCAAAAGGATACCGAATGGTTAATTGATTCCGCTGCATCTCAGTTGTAATCGGTGATGGTTTAGATTTGCGTCTCACACATTGGTTCTTTGGTATTTCATTCCCCAACATGTTCCAAGTATTCGTAAAAATTTAATTTCTGTACATCACTTTACTACCCAAAATTGTGTTTTTATTGAATTTCACCCCTTTTACTTTCTTGTCAAGGATCAGATCACCGGGGCGATTTTTCTCAAAAGTGCATGTGAAAGCAGTGTGTACACGCTTTCGGACTCATTGGTGGGCTCATCTCTAAAAATGGTTGCAAATGTGCATGAGAGGACGTCGATTGATGGGTGGCACAAGCGGCTTGGACGTCCATCTCAACAAATTGTAAATTATCTTGTTAATGCTTTTTTCCTTCCAATAAAAAAAGAACATCAAGTGTCAAATCTTTGTACTTCTTGTTCTATCAATAAATCACATCAAGAACCTTTTCATTCAACTAGTTTCCAAAGTCATGCACCTTTTGATCTTANAGCACAAATTCACTCGCACAACACCCTCAATTTGTGCAAGAATCCACCAATCTCACAAATTTCCTACCCCAAATGCAAACCATCCAACCCAAATTCCTACCTGAGCCCGAAGGAAATCAACCAACAAATGACCCACCTCACACCCATTCCATGACCACCCGTTCGATAAACAAAATCTACAAGCCAAAGCAATTACACTCAATCACTAAACACCCCATTCCACCCACCATTGAACCAAGCTATATGAGTCAAGCAATTCGTGACCCGAAATGGAGGAGTGCCATGTCTGATGAGTTAACAGCCCTAATGAGACATAACACGTGGGAATTGGTTCCCCCACCGCCCCCTATAAACTAGTGGGTTGCAAATGGGTGTTTAGGATCAGAAGAAAATCCAATGGGTTTGTTGATAGGTTCAAAGCGAGACTTGTTGCCAAAAGTTTTAATCAACAAGCTAGGTCAGATTACAAGGAGACATTTAGTCCAGTTGTAAAACTGGCAACCATAAGAACTGTTTTGACAATATCTGTGATGTAAGGGTGGTCCTTGAGACAACTCGACGTTAATAACGTGTTTTTGCATGAAAATTTGCATGAAACTGTGTATATAACTCAACCCTTGGGTTTCAAAGATTTGTCAAAACCTAACCATGTTTGCAGGTTACAAAAGACCATTTATGATCTTAAACAAGCTCCAAAGTAATGGTACTCCACTTTAAGAAAAAAAATTTAGAGCTTGGGTTTGAAAATTCAAAAGCAGACAACTCCTTGTTTATCTATAAATCTACCTCTATTTTATGCTTCTTGCTGGTCTATGTAGATGATTTGGTCATAACTGGCAGTGACAATAAATTTATATGTTCAATCATTGATAAACTTGGAGCCGCTTTCTCTCTAAAGGACATGGGGCAACTTCATTTTTTCCTCGGCATGGAAGTCATTCCCACCACAGCTGGCCTTTTTTTTATCTCAACACAAATATATTCATGACATCCTCTCAAAAACAAACATGCTCGGTGCAAAAGAGGTGTCCACAACAATGGCTATCACACTTATTGATGGCACTTCATCTATGGAAAGCACATAATCTAGGCGTGTCATAGTTGGACTTCAGTACCTCTCTCTTACATGCCTAGACATATCATTTTCTATGAATAAACTCTCACAATTTATGAATAAGCCCACTGCTACGCATTGGACAACAACCATGAGGTTCCAACGAAATTTGAAGCAAACAATTTACCATGGTATTCACATCCACAAAAGCTCAAGCTCAACCATAACAACCTACACCGATGCTGATTGGACCGAAAACTATGAAGATAGAAGCTTAACATCTGCCTATATATGCTTCCTTGGTTCAAATTTGATTTCTTGGAGTTCAAAAAAACAACGGGCCATTGAAAGATCATCCACCGAAGCCGAGTATAGAGCCCTTGCAAATGCAACATTTGAAACCATTTGGTTATTGACATTGTTTCAGGAACTTGGCTTACCTATCTCTTCACCACCAAAATTTTTTGTGACAACTTGGGTGCCACCCAACTCAGTTTTAATCCAGTTCAACACTATCGGATGAAGCACTTTCAAATAGACCTGCATTTTGTTTGAGATATGGTCAAAAAGGAATGTTGAAAGTTCACCATGTAAACACACAAGATCAGCTTGTCGATCTTCTCACAAAACCACTGTCAAAGCAATGTACGGAACAACTAAGAACCAAGATTGGCCTTGCTAACGGCAACTCTATCTTGTGGGGGCGTATCAGAGATAAACCCACAAATCATGCAACAAATCAAATCATAGAAGAGTAGCCAAGAATCAAGGATGTAACAGTCGGACTAATCACAAGATTCAAGCTTCACAATAGTTACAGCTTTCATAGCCACAATTCTATCTAGCTTTCTTAGAATAGATTTTGTATTCTTTTTATATATACAGCACTCGATTCATTTGTACATTAACTGCAATATTGTAATCAACTTTGTCAATATACAGTCAATATTCAAATTCCATTAGAGTGCTTGGTGGGACAAAGTGATTTGTAGTAGTACTAGAGAGTAAATTAAATTGAAAATTGGGAACATAAAAAGATACCATCTAGAATTAATGCAAGTGATAAAGGAACAGTACAATTAGTACGTCATGTAATGAGAACAACTTCACCTATGGAGAGTTTGATAGGACAATCATGATTGATAGGTTATGACTCAAGAAGAATGAAGGATTGGGAGGACATGTGGTCGAATGCACCAATGTCACCCATTAGTATCACAAGGATTAATCCACAGATTGCCTTGGAGGCGCTGCATGCATGATCTACTTGTAAGATAGATTTGACCATTAGAAAGATTTCCTTTGGTATTGTCAATCTATGCCTAAAAAGTAGTAGACAACCCAAAATATCGAATTCTTCTAGCTCATCAAAGAAGAGTGGTAATTAATGATGTATCTGACAACAAATATTGCTTCCCTCCCATTAGGATAAAATCTCTTAGCTGAAAGAAAGAATTGGTGCTTTGAATAAAGAAAGAGAACATTCCCTTTTCTCCACTAGATCGATTAACAAAAAATACCATACGTGTATTAATTTTGACGATATGATGTTAATCGAGGTTATACATTGAAGCCTATTGAATATTAATAGACGTTTAAAACACACATTGTAATTTTTCATTGTTTATGGTGCACATTGTAGAAGGAGGGTTTGAAATCAAAGTGAACTTTCTCAAAAAAATGGAAGGAATTGGTGTTACTGCAATAACGACAACTAGTCTTGCTAGCTTCTAGTGGACTAAAGAGCATTTCCTTTGTCAAAGAAAGAAATCCATGGTCCTATTTTGAGGAAAGGTGTATGTGATCTTGAATTACATAATTCTATGTCATTAATATGACAAATGTGAGATCATAGATTATGTGAAATGAATGCTTGAATCCATTGAATTCATATATGTGTTGTATCTTGTACAAGCAAGATTTATTAGAAAAATAGAGAATAATTTCATAAATATTCATTTCATTCATGTATATTTACATAGTGCCTCTATGCACGTTATATAGACAAAAGGAATGCAGTAGGCAGTACAAAAGGAATAAAAGTTGTTACAATCGACTCATTCTAGAATGGAAAAATAGCAATTCTGGAATCTTCTAGCTTTGCTGAGGTGGCTTTTGCTGCTTCTTGGTTTTGTGAGCAGCCTCATCTTGATTTAGGTTAATATGCCCCCTCGAGTCAAGTGGAGCGTCAAGCACACGAAGACTAGTTCTAAGACTGAAAAATCTATCAGATACCAATGGCTTAGTAAACATATATGCAATTTGATCTTTGCTGCTGTAGAATTGTACTTGTAAGGTTTTGGCAGCCACTCTATCTCTTACAAAATGGAAATCTCTATCCATGTGCTTTGTACGCGAGTGATACATAGGATTATAGGTGAGGTATGTAGCGCCTAGATTGTCACACCACAAAATAGGTGGCTTTGAAAGAGAGAAACCAAGCTCTCTTATCAAAGTTTGCAGCCAGATAAGTTCAGCAGTAGCATTTGCCAAGGATTTGTATTTCGCCTCAGTGCTGGATCTTGCAATAGTGTGTTGCTTTCTTGAACTCCATGAAATAAGATGATTATCTAGAAAGATACAAAGGCCACCAGTAGACCTTCTGTCATCTGGGCACTATGCCCAGTCTGCATCTGAGTATGCATCTAATGTGAAAGAGGATTGTTTTGAGAAATATAGACCATGATTGATGGTGTATTTTAAGTAACGAGGAATCCTTTTAACTGCAGTCCAGTGAGTGAGTTTGGGTTCATGCATAAATTGGCATACTTTATTTACAGCAAATGAAACATCAGGTCTTGTTAATGAGAGGTACTGCAAACTTCCAAAAGTACTTCTGAATAATGTGACATCTCCCAAGGGTGGAGAATCAACTTTAGAAAGTTTGGTAGAAGTCGACATGGGTGAGGAGATGAGATTTGCAACACTCATATTGGTCTTTTTCAACAAGTCTGAGATGTATTTTTGTTGATAATAAGAATACCACCCGAAAGATAGTTAAGTTCTAATTCTAGGAAATATGACAATCTGCCTAAATCTTTAACTGGAAAAGCTTGACTAAAGGATGTGATGAGATAATCAACAACAAGAGATGCTGAAGATGTAATGATCATATCATCGACATACACAAGGACAAACATGCAAACAGAGGACGTGTGCATAATGAATCACCCTTTGATGCAGTGAAACCAAATGAAGCAACCAAGAACTAAGTTCCAAGAACTATGCTTAGGGAGCCTGCTTAAGGCCGTAAATGGCTTTGTTCAACTTACAAACAAAATGAGGCCTCGACTGATCAACAAACCCTTGCGGTTGTTGCATAAAAATTGTTTCAGAAAGCTTTCCATGAAGGAAAGCATTTTGTATGTCAATTTGTCTAAGACACCAGCCATGAGCAATTGCAATTGAGATAACTAACCGAATGGTTGAGGGTTTTACCACTGGACTAAATGTTTCGATATAGTCTATACTGATCTGTTGATGAAATCCCTTAACAACGAGCCTCACTTTTCGTCTTTCAATAGATCCATCTTATCTTAATTTAGTCCGAAACACCCACCTGTAGCCAATTAGGTTAGAAGCAGAGGAACGACAAACTAAGGTCCAAGTGTTGGTCCAATTAGGTTAATAATATTCTTGGGACATGACTTCTTGCCATTCGGGAAACTTGAAAGAGGTGGTGAAGGTGGTGGGCTCATCAGGAACCATCACAGTGGAGACATAACAGTGTTGAGATGGGTACGGAATAGTACCATCGGTGGGGATGCAAGGTCTTGAGGAGTTGGTGAAAGAACGAGTAATGATAGGAGATCTTGGAGGCATTAAGGTGGTGGGAGAAGGAGTTGGTGAAGTTGGGGCAAGAGCAAAAGATAAATTGTAAAATTCTAGAGATGAAGACGATGGAGAATTTTGAGAAAGTGTTTGTGTCGAGGTTGAAGTAGTTGTAATGGGTTGGGCTTGAGGAAGAAAAGGGATATGGGTAGTGTTTAGAGGGCCAGGGCTGGTCATTGGTGAAGTTGGGGGAGTTAGTGGGTTACACTGCTGAGTGTTTGTAGTAGAAGAAGGATGGGCCAAGACTGAATTGGATGGAATTAGGCTCAGTATAGAATGGGGAAAATTCGGAAGGATGGCAGTGGGAGAAATGGGCTGAGAGGGAAGAGAAACAGTGCTGGGTTTTTTGTATGAAAAATTGGTTTCATTAAAAATGATATCACGGGAAATGTAGCAACGATTTTTGTGATAATCAAGGCATTTATAACCTTTGTGAGAAGAACTGTATCCAAGAAATAAACAAGAGGTGGAATGAAAATTTAATTTATGATGGCTGTAGGGTTGAAGATTTGGCCAACATTCACAACCAAAATTTAAGAGATGAGTAATCCGGTGGTTTATGATAAACCATTAAATAAGGAGAACGATTGTTCAAAACCGATGTAGGAAGAAGATTGATAAGGTAAGTTGTGGTTTCAAAAGTGTGGAAAAAGGAAGAGAAGATTGGGCTAGTAATGTGAGCTCGGTTTCAACGATGTGACGATGCTTGCTTTCAACAAGACCATTTTGTTGATGTGTGTGTGGACAAGAAAAGCGATGGACAATGCCAAGATTTTTACAAAGTGAAGTTAGAGGAAGAAATTCACCCCCTACGTCAGTTTGAATTGATTTTATTTTAGTGTTAAAAAAAATCGTTCTGCAAAGTTAATGAAAGTGGTAAAAGTAGAGAGGACATTCGATTTATTTTTGAGAGGATAATACCAAGTAAATCTTGTGAAGTGATTAACTATGGAAAGATAATACTTGTAAACATTTCTTGAAACAAAGGGAGCTGGACCCCATACATCGACCCATAACAATTTCAAGGGTTTAACAGACATTGTGGAACTTAAAGAGGAAAATGGTAATTGATGGGCCTTGGCCATTGGACACTGAGGGCAAACAAAAGGGAGTTGACTTGGAGATTTTGACAAACAATGGGTGCACAAAACATGAGAGACTACAGGAAGAGACGGGTGAGCAAGTCCCCGATTCCAACCGCCGATGGAAGCTTTTTTACAAAGATGGACAAAGGAGGAAGACAGGGATTGGGAGGAAGGGAAGTGATAGAGGCCGTTACAGGTTGGTCAACTGATGAGGAGCCTCCCGGTCAGTTTGTCCTTCACGCAGAAATGGGTAGTATGAAATTCAAAGAAACAAGCATTATCAGTACAAAATTGTAAGACAGAGACCAAGTTTTTCATAATAGAAGGGACATAGGAAGAATTAATAGAGAAGAAAGAGTCACCGATATTATGGATTGGTAGTCCTAATCTGTTTCCAACGTGAATCTGCTCGTGCCCACTATATGGTTCAAATGAAAGATTGAGGTGAGAAAGATCATGGGTTACGTGCTGGGTAGCTACACTATCAGGATACCAAGAGGAATCAATGATAGCGGACAGGGAGGTATAGTTGGTTGAAAAGGATTTGGGAGGGGGGGTCATATTGGTAAGCATGGTCAAAACGAAAATGACATTGTATTACAACATGACCAGGCTTATTACAAACTTGGCAAATGGGTCTTTGAGAGCTAGTGTTATTTTGATAGGAGGGGTTGTAGTTTGGTGAGTTACACCCTCTGTTTGAGTCTGTGGGTCTACCTCGACTACAACCATTTCTACCACCTCGATAAAATCCTCGGCCTCTATTGTCTTTTGAGTTTGTGGTTGTGAAGTTGGCTGATGGCTCAAAGGGAGAGGGTGTTGGGGTACGAGAGTTGTGGGAGGAGATGGTAAAGTTGTTGGGAGTGAATGGGATTGCAACGGCTAGTAACTGAGGTCATGAAGGACTCATAGGTTAGGCCAAAGCCATTGAGCAGATATGTTACATATTCTTTTTCTAAGAGTGGTGTTCCAGTGGCTGCAAGTGTGTCCGAAAGCATCTTCACCTTGCTGAAGTAGTCAACAATTGATTGATCTCCTATAGACAGGTTAGTGAGTTGAAACCTAATTTGAAACTCCTCAGCTTGAGAATGGGAGCTATACATGGATTCGAGAGCTGTCCAAAGTTGGCATGAGGTACCTGCAAAAATTACATGGGTAAGAATCAACTTTTTTAGAGACGAAAACAAAATACTCAAGATGAGTTGATTAGCATTTTGCCAAATGAGATAAGCTGGATTGATTTTGGGGTTTGTAGTGCTCTCAGATGGAAGCATTTTGGGTGGAGGTATTTGTGTGCCATCCACGAAAGAGAACAATTCTTGTCCTCTGAGATAAGCTGTGATTTGAACTTTCCACAGCATATAATTTTCAGAGTTTAATTTAGTGGACACTAAGTGAGAAAAGGAAGGAGAAGGAGAAGGTGACGATAAGGTTGTCATGGCAAAAGATTAAAGAGACTACTAGTCTAACAGCTTTGATACCATATTAGAAAGATAGAGAATAATTTCACAAATATTCATTTCATTCAAGTATATTTACATAGTGTCTCCCTACACGTTATATAGACAAAAGGAATGTAGTAGGTAGTACAAAATGAATAAAAGTTGTTACAACAGACTCATTCCAGAATGGAAAAATAGCAATTCTGGAATCTTCTAGCTTTGCTGAGGTGGCTTTTGTTGCTTCTTGGTTTTGTGAGCAGCCTCATCTTGATTTAGGTTAATATGATTAATTGCCCCCTTAGATATATAGGTTTAGCCTTTACAAATGTCCCATTCAGGTCATTTCCACTCTTACTTCAAAACTGATAAAATACTTCCCAAACATATAGTATGTACACATATGTTCTATACTTCATAAATCATCAATTATAACTAGCATTCCCAAAAAGCATGATCTGCAACTATTAATCTCATTACTGAAAAAACAAATCCAACATGTTGCATACTCATGAGTACTTAACAACTGATCAGTATGCAGAATTGTCTTGCAATGGATTCGTATAATAGGTCTATCATGAAGAACCAAAATGATAAATAAGAAAATATATACGTCAAAATAAAAATTAATAAAAATATCTCGAACAGAGCAATTGGAAGAAACAACTTCAAAAGCAAAGGTTCATAAGATTTGGACAATAAAAATAATGTTAAAACAAGTACAACTATATAATTAAAACCAAGATCGAGTTACTAATTTTGATAATAAATCTTATTTAAAACCAGTTTTTGGAGTGTGAGAATACAGAAGCCGCTAATTCTACAATTTATCTTAGTTGAGCTGTGACTTTCTCGTCATAGGAACTCTAAAGTTAGTCTTCTACTTCCTTTCCTACCATTCTAATTTCTTAGCATCCAAATAGGCCAGAGAATTAAACACCTAAAAAAAATACTAATAAATAAATCAAGTGATGAACATTTTTGTGCCATAAGAATATAATATATATATATATAGAGAGAGAGAGAGAGAGAGAGAGAGAGAGAGAGGTATAAGAAGGACATGAATGTAATTAGACAAATGAGTCACGTCCTCAAGGATATAACTTGTGAGGTCCACGGTCTTAATTTATAGATAACCCTTACTTAAGAAGAAAATTGAAGAAAATAGATTTTTATTTCTTTTGAGCAAGCAAACGAGCAAGTTTTATAGTTTGGACGAGCAGTGAATGCTCCAGCAAGCATGATCAAGTAGTTGAGTAACACACTTAGTGATGCAAACCCAAATTGATATAGGGTATATAGGTCCAGATTCTACGTTAATTGTATTGAAGTACTACTTTAAAAATATGAATCTGTACAAATATGGAAGGAAATGCTTAATATCTTCCTTAGACTAATAGAAATATTAGTTATTTTCCTTCCTAACAAAGTAAGAATCATTTCCAAAATCAATCGAAAAATGTCTCGTAATAAATGATTATGCTGTTTTTAATTCTCCATTAAGAAGTTTGGAAAATTTTGAGATTAAATCATCTATATATTGATGAGTTGCCTCTAAATAGCATAATCATGCACGGCATGATTTATTTATATAATAATATATCAATGTATTCTCCTCATGATCACAGCTTATTTCATCTTTGCCATTTTCACTTGGAGTAGTACAGATATGGCATGGATTGAATGGTAACTTTAAATATCAAAATAATCTACAACTTACCTAGAATTTCGTAAATTAATTTGGTTAACAATTAAATTAACAAAAGAATTAGTACCATTTAGTACCAGTAACTAAATATAATTAGTAGGAGTTATATCAAGTTAATTCCTAGGTAAATGATGATGAAATCGTGAGCAACAAATTAATATATATGTGCATGCATGCCATGTTTATCTTTTGGCGCAAAAAAAAAAAAAAAAAAGGTCGGCCAACGATCTACACATAAATTAAATGAAGTGAAATAAAATCAAAGCAACAAAAATAGATAAGAAAAATGTTTTACTGACTACAAATTTTAGTACAAAGGTGTTACAATTTTTTTTATAAGCCAAAATACACCAGGTTGGGTTGGGGGACCTACAATCGTCCCAAGATTTCTAAACCTATGCGCTAAACAGTTAAAGAAGTGTAAAAATAAAATATAGAAAAGAAAATTTGGGACTTAGACTAGGACTATTCATCCGGGCCGGATTTTTTCCCGGTCTAGTTTGGAACTTGAAAAACCAGATTTTGTTCCAGGCCGAAACCCGGGTTGTAAAATCTTGGTAAACCCAATACCCGATTTTTTTTTTTTTTTTGGTTTGAATGTTTTGATTTTTTGTTTTTGTTCCTTTCTTTGTATATCGCCACCCTAGGTTGTGGTTCAATCTAGATTGCATATAGTACTGAAGTGCTACTGAGAGCACTGCCATGAATTGAGTTTCAAGAGTAACAACATTTGAGTCAAAAGTTTCACGCGTTTCTTTAGGAGTCAAACTTCTCCCCTCAACTTCATATTCTTTTCTTAACCTTTCCTCCTCAGCTTCCTAGCATTTCAGATTTAGAAGAACAATAAATTCATAACTCATTTACATTTTTTTTATATAATTAAATTCATGACTCCTTTACTAAGAGCCATTCATATAATATGAGAATCTTACTACCTCAGCTACATCTTTTGCAGCTCTGAAGTGTCGAGAAGGTTGTTGATTCATTTTAGCCCTTGGTGCAACCCCATCTACAATAGTCATATTAACCAAACTTGACTTTAGTGCAATGATAGAGGACATACTCACGAAAAGTGCAATTGGGTTAAAACAAAAACAGGGTTCAACCATCCGGTTTTTTGCTCGGGTTTGACCTGGGCTAATCTGGTTTGACTTTTTGCCCAGGTTTAAAATTCGGGTTCCAGTTTGAATATACCCAAGTTCTGGGCCGGAACCCGGATGAACAATCCTAATTTAGACTACAATATGTTTTAAAAAAAGACCAACCATGAAGATGGTTTTTGTTGGTAGTTCTAAAATAAATCTGTTCAAGATTCTCACCGCAGCCGTGAGAGGCTATTCAAGATGAGGTTGCATTAGTCTTGGACCAATTGTTACGGTAGAAGAAGATCTTGCCTCGTATAGCTTCGCAGGCATTTAAGAAATATGTAAATCTGTATCGATCGACATGTAGGGCCCCACACACTAAATGTGAAAATCGTAGATGGTCAAATTTTGAAGATATGAGATCCAAAAAATCTGAGAAAGCGGCTCAGATCGGTTCTTTTTTTTTTTTTTTAAGAGAAGTGGATTAATTAGAGAGATAGAGAGGGTGTGATTTAAAGAGAGAAGTTCATGTGTAGACCATGTTCGGTTTCCATATTATTCTATATTACATCATTAATTTCTTAGTTACGTCTTTTTTGCTTTTTAAATCTTATATATATAAATATATAATTTGGCCCTAGCTAGCTTGTTTTCATTTATAACTTGAAGTACACAGTACTCCTCTGTCAAATTCTGTTTTTTCATTTCACTCTTTTTGTGAAGTAGTAATTATTATTTGCAAAAGGAGTCAATGCAAGATATTCAGCGAATTAAAGTCATCTATTCAACAGTCTTATGGACAAAAAGATATTTGTCGGCGAAAACACACACAAACACAATGATGTGTAATTTGCATGTTAATATGTTCTTGCTTTTAATTATTTTATATATAATATCAACAATTAATTATTAATACATATGCTAATATTCTTTTCCAATTAACCATAAAATTATAACTATAAATTTCATAATAAATAAATAAATAAATATCAGGATATGTATTTATGCCGCATGCAGAAGACAAAGATGATGGAAACAGTTTTAAGATATGTGGGGTCCATTGCCTGATTAGTAATCTGATGCTATGTACCTTCCATGAGCTTAATAATTTAATATCCCTTTACAGAATATTAACAGGGAATTAATCAAAGAGGTTTCAATTTTAATGGTTTACATGAAAATTGAATTCATTTGTAAATTCTCTTCTATTTTGTCCGAAGTGTAAAAATTAAGAATTTAATACGTATGTATAAAACCCATTAATGCTAGGTCTATATATATATATATGATCTCTTACGTGCATGTGTTCTTGATCAAAAAGAATGTGCAGAGATTGCACAATTTATAATTGTTTCTAATATTATTTATTAAAAAATTAATTTTTTTATGTAAATTTTAGATTCTCCTATTTTTTTTTTTAAATATACGTGGAACTTACACAATAATTACAAAGATTGTTTATCATATATATATATATAATATATGCAATTAACTCTCCTATAAAAACAAAGTAATTAATTTAAAAGAGGAAAAAAAAAAAAAAAAAAAAGAAAAAGAAGCAATCATGGCCATCGATCTGCAGTGATCTGTCGCTTCATCATTATACAGCTCTTGATTGCTCGAAAGAATGTAATGTATAAACGTGAATGCAAAACCATCATCTAATCAAGCCACTTTTAAGGGCATGCATGAGATTTCAAAGATGGGCCTACATATATAGTGGTAGGTCTATAATTTTCATGTACTGTGCACGACATGAACGAATTAACTCGTGTAGGTTGGAAAAGTATTCAGACCGGATTTTGAAAAATTATATTTTGTAAAAAATATATATAATTTTGACAATTCGTTTTAGTTAGTAAAAATTATATTTTGAGAAATTTGATTTTCTTAATTGAAAATTATATATATTCCTGTTATTTATGGGGCATATATATATATGATCATTTGGCATGAACGTCCTTTTTTGCTTGAATATATAAATAAATTAGAATATTTTTTTTCTTCATTTAAATAAAGCCAAATGCGTGATTATTTGTGATATATTATTTGTGACGATAATAACTATTTGCAATAAAAACAGACTTATTTTGATAAAAAATAATCAATTTTATTGAAAATAATTGATCATAAATAAACAGTTTTCTTGTAGTCACCACGGGAAAGAAAAGTAGTGTCCAGAATCATAATGCAATATATTGCACCTCTATTCCAGATGTGTTAATAATTTTTGGTGCTTTGGCCTGAAGCTTCATAGATTTATTTTTAATAAGGTTTTACATATAAATTTTGATTAATTACAAGGGGGGTGTTGGTGGTCCATCAAGTATGCCGCTCATTTGCCTTGCTTATCAAGCAATCTGCTAATGCCATATTCTCTCTCTCTCTCTCGCTCTCTCTCTCTCTCTCTCTCTCTGATCTGCAGCAGCTAGCATTCATGGCAAAAGCATAATCATCAGCACTCCAGCTCGAAATCCATGTGAGCTCGCTCCTAGCTACCTCCATCCTTTTTCCCTTACTATAATTTTTATCTCTTTTCTGTCGTTCCCCACGTATATATATACTCGCGGCTGATGAAAATTTTCTCTTTGTTTTACTACTTCTAATTAATATATATATATATATAATATATATATATATAATCTGTTAGGCAAGATTATCATGAGATCGACTATAATTCTCCTACCTCCTCGATCGTTTCGGCTTGTCTCTTTTTTTTTTTTTTCCCTTGTATATTTGTTAGAATATAACTTCATCGATATTCCCCTTTGACCATGAAAGTGGTGGCCAATGATTATTTCATCTTACAGTAGTCGTAAATATATATGTGTGATATATGCTCACTAGCTAGTTAGGTATGTATAGCTTCATTTATTAAAATGAAGAATACTCTATGTTAGGTTATGACTTGCCTAGCTAGCTAGCTTCAATATAGAAGAAAATTTCCATGCATGCTTTGATAAGTATTATATATGATATATAATTTATGAGTATAAACTTAATTTAAATAAAATTAGTAAATAAAATTTCCTCATGTGGTTTTATAGCACTACTAGTTATTTAATAAATATGATGTTGATCGATATATATATATATATATATAGTTGGTGATGTGGTTTCAAAAGAGCAAAATTGATCTATGCCTTGATATCATTAATAATATTTTTACTTTTAAAAATAGAATTAGAAATTTAATTGCATAAATATAATTTATTATTTCCTAGATTTAAATTACATGTAATGGGATAGTTGATACGTGACTTTTGATCAAGAGCAAAACTCAATTATTTGAAAATAAAATCATATATATAATCATAACTAAAAGCAATAATTTAGTTGAAAATAAAATCATATATAATCAAGAGCATTTTCCATAATATTTATATGTCCAACTAAATTATTAAACATAATATATTTTCTAGAACAAAGCATGGGAGTACTCATGACGGAGAAATACAGTACCAGAAGTGCAGTGGATCCGAGATCAAGAGAGGTGAAATATTTAGGGTTAGATGATCAATGAAATTAATGTATTTATAAATGGTTAGTTCTGTGATTAAAACATCGACAAAAATATAAAGTGTCAGAATTGTGCGTGGTAGCATTTCTTTTCTAGCAGAGTGTCAATCGTCGAAATCATCTACATTTGGCAGCGATTTGCTGCTTGCCGCAAATAATTTTGTTGAAAATACTAAGTGTGGTTTGGATAATCAAATGAGATGAGATATTGATTTTAGATGAAAGTTGAAAATTGAATAAAATATTATTATAATATTATTTTTTAATATTATTATTGTTTTGATATTTGTAAAAATTGAATTGTTTGTTATTTTTTGTGAGAAAATTTAAAAAAATTGTAATAATGAAATCATGAGATAAGATAAAACCGTTTCTGCATCTGGATCTAAATCACCATTGTTTTTTTGTAATTTCTTGCGAGTAAAAAAAATACAGCGCCAGTTTTTTTAATTTCGCTGCAAATATTTTGATCACAAATTAAGATTATATATGTTGTAGTATGGATGATGTGGTACTTTTATTGCAAACTAATTGTTATTTTTAAGAATTATATATAGAATTATAGTAATAATATATATAGAAAAAATAAATACAGATAGGGTTGCTCTTACTTTTGAGTGCGTGCCTTAGTAACAGCTGTGTATATAGGCCGTTTCTTAATTAATTGCCTTTTGCTTTTGTAGTCAAGGCTCAAACAAAGGCGTGGAAGAACCCCTCGTGCTTTAGAAAAACCAACCGGCCGGTTTGTTTTCTCTCTCTCTCTCTCTCTCTAAACCGGTTATATACATGCGCTTCTTAAATGGCAAAGGCTTAAAGGTGTACTGCTAAGTAGGTTTTGAGGGCATCTTTTCTTTTCTTTCCTTTTTTCTCTTCTCTCACTCTATCTCACACTGTTTTCAGTTAAAGTAGCTAGCTTGGGAGGGAATTCTGGTGTTTTTTGTGGTTAAAGCAGGTTTATAGCTCAATCCTACTCATGTGACAGTTTCCTCTTTTCCTCCCTTTCTTCTTCTTCTTCTTCTTCTTCTTCTACTTATTGATATTTTTCTGAATTTATTCCTTTTTTTTTCTCCTGTCCTCCTCTTATTCTTCCTTATCAGTTCTACCATGGAGAATATACCCGTGCGTATTCCTATTCTGGGCATATTTCTCATCTTGGTTTGCTGAGTAATTTCTTCATGTAAATTGAAATTTACCTGGCATGTTTCACATACATGCTCAAGAACATGTATTCAATCTCTCTTCTTTTCATTGTTATTATCTATTCCAGCGTTTCTTTGTTTGTTCGATTCTTCATGTTATCTGAGTACTGAACCAGAATTAGTTCGAGGTTCATGTCTAGCTCGGAAGATACTTACCTTTGGAAACCATAGCCAAAGTAGTTCATACCTTTGTTATGATGATCTATTTACTCTTTCCCTTTGTATAGATCTCAATCAAATCTTTTGATTTCTCCTATATAGATAGAGAGAAAAGCTGGGAGATGAGCAGTGATCTGCTGCCATACAGGGATAAATATTTCACAGAAGATTTCAGATTGAGAGAAATTAAGAAGTATCTAATATTTCTGTAGGAAGGGATCAGCAAGAGCTAGCAATGAATAAGAGTAGTAGTAGTACTGTGGGCTCCATCAGCAGCTCTGATCTCATCGATGCCAAGCTCGAAGAGCATCAGATGTGTGGATCCAAGCAGTGCCCCGGTTGTGGACACAAGCTCGAAGGCAAGCCGGTACGTATAAAGCTGAATATAATATTTTCTTATTATAATATTCTTATTGGCTTCAACATAAAGATCATCTTTACATATGAAGAATCACACCAAGAAAAAGAAATATGCTTGTTTTATTACGAGACTAACATTATTCCATATATATATATATAGTGATTGCTTTTCATGCATATAAAACAAATTTTAAATTTAATGGAAGCTAGGGTCCTCTTTTTCTTTTTTTCTTGCTTTTCATCTATATCTCTTTTTTTTTTCTTTTGTTGGCTTTCATTTTTACTATTAATTGAGAGCTCCAATGGAGTTTCCAGGACTGGTTAGGTCTACCTGCAGGAGTGAAATTTGATCCTACAGACCAAGAATTGATAGAACACCTTGAAGCAAAGGTAGAAGCCAAAGATATGAAATCTCACCCTTTGATAGACGAGTTTATCACTACTATTGAAGGAGAGGATGGGATTTGTTATACCCATCCTGAAAAACTTCCAGGTGATCATCACCAAATCTCATATCATCTCTCTCTCTCTCTCTCTCTCTCTCTCTCTCTGTGATATATATATACATATATATATGTTAGTACTCATGTCATTATTTTAATGTTGTTGGGTTCACTAAAAAATCTTTTGTCTCAACCGAAAACGAGACTTCATGCACTAGGTTTTATATATAAATATATATATATATTTATTTATATATTTATCATGCCCCTCCTATATATTGATCATTGGTTATGACTTTCATGATATCCCACTTGTCTTGCAGTTTGTTACACCTAAGTCAACCTAACTTTGATTTTGCTACTGCTGCTGCACTTTTTTCCTGCAGGAGTCACAAGAGATGGCTTGAACAAGCATTTCTTCCACAGACCTTCGAAAGCTTACACAACCGGGACAAGAAAGAGAAGGAAAATTCAAACCGAATGCGACTTGCAAGGGGGAGAAACAAGGTGGCACAAGACTGGAAAGACGAGGCCTGTAATGGTGAATGGTAAGCAAAAGGGGTGCAAGAAAATACTTGTGCTTTACACAAATTTTGGGAAAAATCGCAAACCCGAAAAGACCAACTGGGTCATGCATCAATACCATCTTGGTCAGCATGAAGAAGAGAAAGAAGGGGAGCTTGTTGTTTCAAAGATATTCTATCAGACGCAGCCAAGGCAATGCAATTGGTCTGAGCGTAGTGCAACCACTGGAGAAGGGAGCAGTGATCAGCCTAATAGCAAAAGAGATAGTACTGGCAGTGGGAGTTGTTCTTCCTCCCGCGAAATGATTCCCCAAAGAGATCGTGATCAAGTTTCTCCACCACCTGGGCCGGTTAATGCTCATCAAATTTCAGGTTACAATGCCATGGACATTCAGCAATTCAAATCTGATCACCATTTTAGCTTTGCCCCGTTCAGGAAAAGCTTTGATGAGGTATATATATATTATGATCTTTTTTTCATTCCATCAATATGGTTTTCATATCTGAAACTTCCATGCTTGCATGGACCTTCTAAATCAAACAAATGAAGGAGCATGAAACAAAAAGATGAGAGTAAATACATTGAGATCATGAATTAATTGATCACCTAGCTAGCTTACTCAACAGTAATATCTTGTCCTTCAACATCAACAGGTAAAGAGATTTTGACACAAAAGTAATGATATAGATTTCACAACAATAAAAGTACCAAAGGAAAGAACTCAAAAAGCTAATTACTTGTCGATGTTACGTTGCTCTTCAACATGATCTACAAGTAATTAGATTTTGTCATAGAACTAGTGATGAAAACTCTATATATATATATATATATATATATATGGACCTCTCTTGATATTATTTTCCGCTAATTAAACCCAGTTTAACCACGAAAAAAGGTTGCAATAAACCGAAATTAATTAATTAATGTTCATTAGTCTTGTATGTAGAAAATGGACAAGCTAGCAATTAAACCTCATGAATAGCGTGGTGTCAAATAATATATATTGCAGGTGGGAATAGGAGAGGTTTCAACTGCAAGGGAAGCCCAAGCATCCGCTGGCACGTGCGAAGAGATGGGAGATCATCACCAGAGGCCACATCCTATGGCCCATCATGAGCATCATCACCAACAGCAGCAACATCACCATGCGCATCAGGAGATTGCGACCACAGCCTTCCACGTCAGCGTCAGGCCTTCACATCCCATTTCCACCATCATCTCTCCACCTCCCCTCCACCACACATCCATTATTAATCTCGATCAAGACCCGTACCACATCTCCAGAATAATGCTCGAAAATGAAAATTTCCAGGTACTCATGAAGCAAGTACGTAACCTCGTTAATTTCCCTTTATTTCTGATATCCCACAAGTAATCTGTGTCACGTACGTCAACATCTCCAAACTACATATTTTATTGGTGGGTTTAATTTTCTAGCTAGTTTGTTTACTAATTATAGGATTTCAGTGTGCGGTGGGTTTCTTTTGTTTCTTTAATTTTACGAAACGAAAGTATGAAAAAAAGAAAAAGAAAAAGGGCATGCAGCGGCTCGAATCGATCGAAAACTCAATAGTGAGACTAGTTTCCAATTTATTTGAATGGGCATAACTAAAGTTGCAACTCAGTAAATTATGTTCTGAGTTTTAACCTCATATATATATATATGTATATGTATGTATGTATATATATATATATATACACACACACGCACACACACAGTACTCGAGTCTCGGTCGCTGCATATATATGTGCATTCATGCCAGATTCAGGTAATTGTTTCGGTTTCCAATATGTTTACATTTCAGTTTTTCTTGTGTTTTGAATATGCATAAAACAGCAGCAGCAGCAGCAACAACAGCATCCGCAGCAGCAACAGCATCATAAACTGGGAGCTGGGAGGTCTGCATCTGGTTTGGAGGAACTCATAATGGGTTGCACTTCAACTAATAACATCAAAGAAGTGAGTATGAACTTTTTGATCCTGAAATCCTGAGACCCATATTTGTCATAATTCTACCGAAGGAGAAGAGAAAGAAAAGGTAAACAAGGATTAAAAGTGATAAAAAGAAAGATAAATTAATTTCTTTATTAAATAAATTAAATTAAAGAGAGAAAACAGAAGACTTTTTTTTCTTTGTACTTTATCTTTTATCTTTCATTTTATTTTGGTGTCATATATATATATAGTCATTTTATAATGATATATATACTGTATTATATCAACCTCCCTCCTGTAATAAAAGATGCAGGCACCTAGCTAGTTAGCTACCAAATCATGAACTAGGCTTTTATAAGAGACAAGATAATCTAATATTCTATCTGAATGGAAAGAGCGAAAGATCATGTTGATGATGAATTTCAACAGAAAATTAAAAGCACAAGACAGAGTCGATTATGGAAGTTAAAGAAACCAGAACTCCTTTTTTCTTTTGAAAACCTTACAGTACTAAGCTAGCTGACGAGAGAAAATAAGAAATACACTGCGTGCAAAACAACTTTTCTAGGGGAATTTTTTTTATTATTTTCCTGCTAATATGAACTGATCCTGAAGGTCTATTAAAGCATTTTTCCATGTAATCAAAGCAACATAGTTATGACGTATTTAATTGATCTAAGTACATGCCTTCTTCTTTATTTTTTTTTCTTTTTCTCTTTTGGTTGAAGTGGAATGATAGTACTAGCTTATATTTTTTTCCTCGTGTTTGGCGTTAGATGAAGGGCAAGTACAGCACAGACATGCATTTTTATTGTGGGGTATAAAGGGATTAAAGAAGCGGTTCTTTCTCAGTTGTTTCCTCATGAGTATATAGTTTTCTTTTCTAGAATATAAACCTAACCCTAATGTTCACATGATGCTTGCATTTTCTCGCAGGAATCATCCATCCCAAACCCTCAAGAGTCAGAATGGTTGAAGTATTCGTCCTTCTGGCCTGACCCTGACAATCAGGATCATCATGGGTAGGAGCAAAAAAAAAAAAAAAA
>QEOT01006482.1:226210-248305 GCA_003123785.1 Pterocarya stenoptera
TCTCTCTCTCTCTCTCTCTCTCTCTCATATCTCCACTTCCTGACCCTCTATTTTTCGCCAAATTTGCCTTCAAATTATTCCACTATAACAACCTATTCTATCCAAACACATTGAGCTAATCTTAGTTTCCCTTAGTCGTGCTCCTCCCTAGAAGATGGCACTACAGTAAGACCCTTCGCCTCTTGAAATGCCTTTTTAATTTTCTCTCAATTCATGCTTTGATTTTTAAATTTTATGCCTTTGTGCAACAACCAATACACACACCAGTGATTTTCTCTCAACCTAAGAGGAACCTCCATGACCAGTAGCTTAGGACTTAGCACGCTATGATCATCCAGAAAATTACCTTCACGATTGTAAGTGGTTCTTGGACTAACTCCTAAATTAATTGTTGCTCAAAAAATTATGAAATTGTGTTGTGCAATTCTGAGTAGGATTTGTGAATTTGTGGTCTAGGGTTGTGAAGTGTTGCAAGTAAATTGTAGTTGAAAAATTGTGAATCTGTGGCCAAGGGCCCTATGAAGCGTTGGGAATAAATTGCAGTTGTTGTGATGTTGGGAATTGACTTGCTGTGAAATTCTGTGTTTTTGTTTTAATTCATAATTAATGTTGTCAACATTTCATTCACTAATTATCTGTTGCACGCTATCTACATTATAATCATTACCTGTTATTAATATTTCTGTAATTGTACTATGATTTCATATGTGCTAAAATATGTAAAATTGGTAGTTTTTGTTGCCAAACGAGTATTTTGTTGGTGTGTGCGTATCACAGCACCAAGTAGAGATGGAGCATTATCTTGGTGGAGCTCCTTTGTTGCCAGGTGACAAAGGGCTCGGGCAAGTCGATAACGCTCTCGGGTCGACTCTGTTGCCTCTCTGCTAACGGAGGTTAGAGGATGTCTAATCACATATGCGCAGGGTGTGGAGCTAAGCATCACTTGTTATAAAGTCATAAGCATAGTTATTACCCATGATGTAACGAAGAGAGCTAGAGTGTGCGAATAGTCCGTAGAGGAGACCATGGTGCATACATTAGTCTAAAACAGATGCTTTGAAAACAAAAAGGTGATTTCCGGGTGCGTGGTGTCTTTTGTGAGAAATGGGTATATATTTGTGTTTGGAAAAATTCGCAAATGTTATAATTCCCCTAAATTTCTATTTTGCATGATTCCATAATTTTTCACCTACTTATATTTTGAGTGTGAGTTTTTGTTTCACTTATTGAGATTTTACAAAATCTCACTGTGGTATCCCAACCTGCAGTTCAACTCCCCGAAACTGTAGACTTTGATGCAGAAGATGGGTCCAAGTATGGAGGTCTGGCTCCGCCTGAGGAGTGAAGATTCAGGGCCCTTCTCCCCCTTTCATTTAGGTGTTGTTATTTGGTTTAATTTAATTTGGATGACTGTAATATTTAGATGCCGGAGTTCGGAAGACCTATGACTTATGGATATTTGTTTGGCGTCGTAGCTTTAAATTCTGGTACTGTTAAATTTAATGGTTGTCCTTTTATTTTTCCAATTTGATTTTAAATGCAAGGTATTGTATTGCATGTATGCACATAGTTGATGACACTATGCGCTGGGGGTGTGTGACCCTTGAGGCCGACATCTTGGAGCCACGACTTCTACCAAAATACATGCGGGGGTCAAGGGCGCCACAAGGTGGACCAAGAAATTAGGTACCTCTGCATTGTATTGATAAGTGCATGCACTTTTCTTTTCTTTTTTCTTTTTGCAATCATTTTTTAAACGCCTTTAAACATTTTAAAAAAATTGCAAATTCACTAAAAATCACTTCCTTAAATATAAAGTAAAAATATATATATATCGATCACTTTGGGGGCACCATTCTCTGTCCCCACCCCCAAGCATTTTCCCATTTATTTACACCCTTAGTTACCTAATAAGAAAGGTTGGTCCCCCAACATGGATAATATAGCCCAACAAATCACTATCGTTACCAATCTTCATGTTGGGCTTATAGAACGTGTGCGTCGCTTTTTTTTATTATTGTAAAAGAGGATAGTACCTTGTTACGTCGGTACTATGGTGGAAGAATAACATGATTACAAATCAATAAGCTCAAAATCAAACATCAATAAGAACAAAATCGACACTGCATAAAAACCCCAACTTATGCACATTAATCAAAATAAACTCGTTTACGCACAAGCCAGGGCAAAAATTCCTACACGATCAACATGTGCATGTAAAGCCCGGCCTCAAGCCAGGTTTGGCCAAACGATTCTCCATTTGGTTAATATCCCTAAAAGCATGGGCCCTTAATTAAAGACAAACTCTGACAAAGGAATGTAATTCGCTCCAACATTTCCTTTAGGTACGTACTTTTGGGCATCACACCATTACCTTTTAGTAAGATAATCACAATATTGGAGTAAACTCGACATCCACCTCCCTCAAATTCAGACGTACATAAAGTTGTATTCTATCCAAAAAGCCACGCACTACCAACCTCCCTACTATATCCCTAATAACTCATCCAAAGCCGCACTGTTCAGGAATCCCAAAATAATTTACCTCCACATTAGGTTTTACTCTCCCAAACATCCAAATCAATCCATTTTACAATTTGTAACTTTGACTTCTTCACAGCTTCAAATAAAGCAACTCCCAACTACTTAAGACCAGTTGCAAGATCCCCTTATTTTATTGCTTTCACCTTAGACAAACTCTAGGCAAAACTTGTTTAATTCCAAAGCAAAATACTTCATCATCCCACTTATCATCCATGTAGCATAAGTCACTACAAGAAAATGTAGCATTTGCGGCTACTTTTATTTCCGGCAATGTAAATATTGTCGCAAAAAAGTTGTTTTACTGTTTGGGTTTAAGTTTTGTGTCAATAAGAGAAATCTCCGGAATAATTGACTATTTCTAGCGATTTTTATGCACAAAAAATGTGAGGGTCTAAAATAAGCTTTTTTCGTAATTCTGGTATCGTCCTAATAAAATATTCGCCGTTACAATTTTTATTTGCAACGATTATTCGTTGCCGAAGTTGAGTTCGCCGCAAAATACATATTTGTTTTCGTATTTGAATTTTTATGCCGACTAATATGTTGCCGTAATAAGGCATCTACAGTAAAATCCTCTAAATTTACCCCCCGCGCCTTATTTTCCTCAACTTTCCTGATTTCTCTCTCTCTCTCTCTCTCTCTCTCTCTCTCTCTCTCTCTCTCTCTCTCTCTCTCTCTTGGGTTCTCCACGGGGGTTTTCGATTACCAGCGCCACCATCTGCTCGCTGATGCCGGTGAGTTTCTCTTTCAAAATTTTAGGCTCCATTGATCTCTCTCTCTCTCTCTCTATGTAACTCTCACTCATGAACCCCCCTTTTCTCTCTACATACGCCCTGAATGCATGTAAATATTGCTTGAGATTTCTTGTTTGTTTGGCCGACGTTTACGAATTAGGGTTAAGGAAATATAGGAAGTAGCATAGTAAGTAAGTAATGACCATTAACAGTTATCGATCAAATGTAGAGGTTGAGTTTCAAATGGCAATAGAATGAGTCGTAAGCTTTAAAGTTCAAACCTTTTCTTTAAGGTGATTAGAGATGGTTCTAAGAATGTATAAATTGTTAGGGGTGGTGGCCTTCAAGAGTTGTAAATTACATTTTGCCTTTGGGCGTTCTTCTTCTGTGCTGGGGATCTTCTTTTTTGCGGAAGTCATTATATGTTGATTTATGCTAATATAATTTACATGGTCCACTTCAGCCTAGGATGATCTCTTGACAAAACAAGTTTAGTCGTTCATCTCTTCATCATCATTTATTTCCTCAATCTTCATCTTCTTAACTGCCTGAGCAGCATCATTTTGTTGGCCGATTGGGGATTTGAATCAAAACATCCAACTTATGACCAGTCACTGCATTAACAAGCCCTCCATTCTTCTCCATTCTATACACCAAGTCACTCCCGTTTGGCCCTGCATCTATATAAACAGTTGGGTTTTCAAAGTTAATTTTTTGTTGTGACTAACAATCAAAACTAGAGTTTTACAGACATTGTAGCAACTAATTGGGGAAGAGTTTTGGTAAAAGAGTTTTTCAAATTAGTAAGCCGTTAATTGTAGAGTTCCATTAAAAAGCTTAATTTACTACTATTAAAAAGTTTTTTATTATTTGGTAAGCATGCCTAGAGAGCTTTTAAAGTAATTAGTTACAATTGAGTTTTAAAAATGTAGCGTTATCTGCAAGAGATTATCAACAAAAGTTTTAATTAGATTTGTTTTTTAAAGTGGACATTCAGCTTTTTTTAAGATGCTTAAATCACTTTTTATAAATTCACTAAATATATCAATTTTCTTCTTTAAAAGAGGTTTTAGTTAGACTCTTAAGATGTGCTTCATATTATGCTCCTTGGCATAACGTTGTTTTGAGCTTGTATGTATGGTTGAAATGTTGCATGTGTGCTGAACTTCACTGCTATATTTACAGAATGACTTAACTATTCACCGAAAAGAAAAAATATATATTAATAAATAAGAATAACAATATTAACACCCAAGCTATTGATCTAGCTATATTGATGGATGATCTTTCATGCATATTGCAGTCCATAGTCTATAGGGTACTTTGAATGATCTGGAGAAACGCCTTGGAAGAAGACCTTAGTTTTCAATGGGTCCACGTTTGAGTCTACCCATTTGTTTACAAGTGATCATCTTCAGTCCACGTTTGAGTCTACCCATTTGCTTACACGTTGGAGTACTTATAGTAGTGTAGTGGACGAATTTGTTCTTAGAGTGATCACGCTAGTTCTAGTAATTACTTAATTCTAATATTTCAGTGATCTTGGTATTTGTTGCAATTGATAGGATAATTGAATTGAACCTTTAAACTGGTCATATTCATTTTTAACACCTACTAACCCCTCTCGAATTAGTATATTTGGATATGTACCATTAAAGTTTTAGAGTTATTGATTCTTAAAATCAGGAATTCTTATTTTCTATCCCATCTTTAAATTGGTTAACTAGCTGAAAAGAAAGGAAAGCTAAACTTATTTTCTGCCCCATCTTAATCATGGTATGCTACCTTTTTAGCCATAAAACGTAACTGTTTGCTAGTGAGCAAGTTTACTTTCATCATGCATTGGCAAGAAAAAATTAGTATTAACACATGATCTTTTTGCATTAATGGTTGTGGCTAATCAGTTTACTCCATCAAGTAGGCATGAAGTTCTTTGTGTATGCTTTTAATATTTTTTCATAAGGCTGAATATGTCATTAATGGTAAGTTGTAAGGTTAGGATGGATGCTTTGAATATATGTAAATGGGCAAGCAAACAAAGCTAATATCTATTATATGTATATGTTCAGAATGGCAGATGTTCAATTGATCTCGCACTCCAATCATATAAGTGACATTAATGAAGAAGGTTTCCAGCTTAGCCTTTGATAAGTGAAGTACACTAATGAAGAAGCTGGTGCATTGATGAAGACAACTTGTTGTTAGCTAGACAACAAAGGTTAGAAAGAAAAACACTTGTAAATTTATATCCCATTGTGATATGTTAGATGGTATTGTGAAAACTTAAGACTAGACAGTGGTGAATTTTAAATATGTACATTGAGATTATTTGAATGATGTTGACATATATGCTGGCAATCAAATATAAATTTCTCCAAATCTAGCATTTTTAATTTATTAGCAAGCAACTAACTGTCATAAAAGAAACAAATATCAGGGAAGAAACAACCACGTAGGACAAAATACGAACAAACATATCCGGTATATAACAGTTTCATTTCCGGCGAAAATAAATCACCATTAAATTCATTGTTACATTAGAGGTGACTTCACCAGAAATACTTTGGCGGCTTTTGACTCGCTGAAGAATACTATTTGCGGCATCGTTAAATAGCCGCAAAAGACATATGTTACATTAGCGGCGAAAGTTATCATCACCATTAATGTATGGGAAATATTTGCAGTGACTCAGAGACGCCGCAATTGTTGAATAGTCCATTACTAGCATGGAATAATCACTGGAAATAAAGTTTAGCGACAAATTATAAAATCTCTGCAAACTTTTTTCTAGCAATCATTTATTTATTTCTGGCTTTCTTCATAGCAGGAAAAGATATGTGTTTCCGTCAATTGCAAAAGTCAGCAGAAAAATTTTTACTTGGCTCTGTATCAGCAATGAAATGCTTGTAGCCTAGTTTGAGGGATGATTTGGGGGTGGAGAGACTTGGCCTATTTATAGGCCAAGGGTTGGGGGTTGGAGATTGCAGCCGTGGCTTTGATTGGTGGTTGGGTACGGTGGGGGGCTTCACAAGCATTGCACGCGTGGCATGCAACAAGTGGTGGGCAGCGGCAGCAAGCAGCTACCATGACAGAGGGCCTCCCAGGTTGCAGAGATTGAACGGCGCAGATTGGTCAGGGCATGCGGTGGTGGCAGATGAAAGAGAGGGGCTTTTACCCAGGGAACACGTGGAAGCGATTTGGTGGCGATGGAGAGAGGCGCTGTAGGTCATTGGCGGAGGCAGAGGAAGAAGAAGAAAAGGGAAGAAAGATAGAAATGAAAGAACAAAGAAGAAGGGTGTTGCGCGGTGCAGGGGAAAAAGAAGTTAGGTTTCCTTCAATGCTCAAAACGATGTCGTATATGGGTAGGGAAAAATTCACCTCCAACGCCATCAAAACGACGCCATTTTTGGTGGGAGGGTTTGGCTCCTACACTAACCCACGGGCTGGGGCCGATTTCTTCCTTTCTCATGCCTAGATTTGGCCCACAGCACTCAAAATTAAAAAAAAAAAAAATTAGTCCACAAACAGCCACTTGGGCTCAAATTTCTCTTAAAGAAAAAGCCTACATACACAAAATACTTTGGGATTCACACTGCAATTAACCCATACCCCTTAATAAATTTTTTGTAGTATCGAGTGAGCCCAAGAAACCCCTCAATGACTTCAATGAACTTAGCACTGGCCACTCAATCATAACAACTATCTTCCCTGGATCAGCTCTCACACCAGACCCAAAAATTAAATGACCCAAGTACTCCTCCTCAGCTACTTCAAACCTACACTTGGACATCTTAGCAAAAAGCTGATGTTGCTTCAATGTTTCCAATGCCACCTTCAAATACCCCAAGTGCTCAAAAATTGATTTGCTATAAACCAATATATCATTGAAAAAAACTAATACAAACTTTATGAGGTGTGGCTTAAAAACTTCATTCATGAGACCTTGAAAAATTGATGGTGCATTACTGAGCATAAAAGCCATCACTAAAAATTCATAGTGACCCTCATAAGTCCTAAATGTAGTCTTTGATATCTCTTTCTTTCTCATCCTGATCTGGTGGTACCTAGATCTAAGATCCAGCTTTGAAAAAGTTGTTGTCCCAAAAAGTTCATCAGGCAACTCATCAATGACAGTTATTGGAAACTTGTCCTTGATGGTTTCTTAATTCAAAGCCCTATAGTCTACACACATCCTCTAGCTACCATAAGCTTTTCTCACCAAAAGTGCAAGTGATGGAAATGGACTTTGTGATGGCCTTACTACACCAGACTTAAGCAAGTCTTGAACAATCTTCTCTATCTTAGTTTTCTAATGAAAATGATACCTGTAAGGCCTCACTAATATAGGTTGAGTATCATTCTTCAAGTTGATTTGATGATCACAATCTCTGGGAGGTGGTAACCCAGTTGATTCCTTAAAAACCAATCGATACTCCTCTAATAATTCTACCATTTCTTTCTGTAACACATTCTTTTCTTCAGACTTCTCTACTAACTTCAGTTGCAAAAACCATCCTTGTTTTCTAACTGACAAGGCTTCAGAATTTGAGAGGCATCTTCCAAGGAAGTGTCACCCATAAAAATGCCTTGCAATTCCATCAACACACCTTTAAACTGAAAATGTATAATCATTTGCATGGAATCCCATACAATAGGTCTAAGTGTCCTTAACCATTGTACTCCCAACACTACATCACAGCGCTCAAATGGTAATAAATGGAAAGACACATTAAACATGCTGCCTTAAGGAAAGACGCATTAAAAATGGAAATAGGAGTTCTGTATTTTTCACTATAGAATCTTCACATCTTCCTTTACTAGTTAACTTCTCCCCAATGGCTACCTTAACCTACAATTGTGGCCTTTTTCAAAATTTACAAGTTAGCCAATTTAGCAACTTAGGGATCTAAGAAGTTGTGTGGACTACCTGAGTCAACCAATATTACCACTGGTTGAACACCAATAACTCCTATTAACCTCATGGTATTAGAACTAAGGGATCCTAAAATAGCATGAATTGAAATTTCAAGATTTCCCATTAATTCTCCAGCCTCTATCACACCAGACTCTCCAACACCTTCTTTTTCCCTCTCAACATCTCCATCACTCCCTTCACCATCTTCCACCTATAATAGGTAAATCTTTGGAGTTTTTCATACATGAGAGGGTTCCACTTTTCTTCACAGTGGTAACACAACCCCTTCTTACTTTTCTCATCCATTTGAGCAAAAGATACTTTTCTGGTTTGGAAATCATTTTTCTGGTTACACCTTCCAACTACTTCCCCAGCCACTTAATTGTTACTCTCAAGAACCCTTACTACTCCCTTCAATGCCTTCCTAGTGATCCACACATATTCCTCTTGTATCTTTGCTAATCCAAAAGCAACATACAAACCTATTGCATTAAGCATACAAATGAGCAACCTAATCTCATCCTTTAGGTCACTCAAGAAGCAACTAAGTTTGTGCTTATTAGAAAGCCCCTTCAACCTACTTGATAACCCTTCAAACTAAGCTTTGTAAATTGCGATTGTACTAGTTTGCTTAAGCCTAGTCTAGGCTTCTATATGGTCATTATGAGTTGTGGCCCAAATCTTGTTAACAAGGCTCTAATAAAAGTTTCCCACCCATCAAACAGACCATTATCAACAACATCTTGATACCAAATTAAAACTTCCCCTTCTATGTGGTAAGAGGCCATTAATAACCTCTAGATAGGTGAAGTTTGATGATAGTCGAAATATTGGTTGGCCTTAAAGATCCAACCTGGAGGATTACCCCCATCGCAATGAGGGAACTCAAACCTAACACCAAAAGAAAGTTTTGTCTTCTTGAACCACTACTCTGGTTTCTTGAAGTTCTTCCCTTTGCATAGTAACACGCTGACTCTCAATCAAGATTCCAATCATATCTACAACTTGGTCTATCCTGTTGCATATGATATGGATATACTATTGGTGATCATCCAATTGCCACTGCATCGCCTCCTGTTGCTTCTGATTCATCTCCTGGTAAGCCTTCAAAGTGTTGTTCCATGTGCCTTCAGCCATGCTCGATCGAATTGAGTGATCGTCACACTCTAATACCAATTGTTATGGATATTCTACAATTGTAATAGCATTCAAGAACAATAACAGGATGAATGAATCTTGGTACTGAGTTTAATTTGAGGAAAACTCAATGCCTCAAAAGAATTACAAGTTCATACAAATCTTCAAATAAAACCCCCCATTCCTGTGATTCCCCTTTTTATACAACAACAGTTGAATTAAACTCCTTGTTTCACTAAAATTCCAAAACTCCTTGTTTCCTCACCCCTCTTATTTCCCCACGTAAACGTACCGTATTACTAATCACTACACATCTTTTTACTAATTCACACTGCACCTTGTTTCACCTCTGCTCTTATTCCCTGCAAATCTTTCTTCTCAACTACTTTAACTACCACACATGACAATGGCATTATAGTTAATGGTTGATGCTTTCATATAGCTTCAAAGCTTCTGAAAGAAATCATAAAGAGGACTTGGTCCCATTAGAATATTATTGAATCATTTGCATCAAGTTTAAACTTGATTAGCTCTAATACCACCAGCTTCTTCAAAGTTTTCTTTAATCTCCTGCTCAGTACTTCCTAACCTAAAATAAAAGATAAGGTGAAAAATAATCCCCTTATTTGACTCAGTTTTCCAACATTATGTAAATCCAAAAGCATTTAAAACATTAAGGCCTCGTTTGGATGTTGAGATGAATTGAGAAATTTATTAATAGTAGTGAATTAATAGTTTGTGAATAGTAATGAAATGATTTGAATTAAAATGTTTTATGAAATTTTGGGAAAATAGATAGAAAATTTTAAATAAAAATATTATAAAGTTAAAATATTGTTAGAATATAATTTTTGTCTTGAGATTGGAAAAAGTTGAATTACTTTTTGTGTTTTGTTTGAAAGTTTGGAAAAGCTATAATAATTAGGTAATGATTAGATGAAAAACTTAAAGATTTTAAATTGAAAAGTGTTTGTGTTTGTGATGTTTGGATGTTTAGATGAGACCATCTTGCAATCCAAACGGGGCCTAAGTGAGAATTTCCACCCTACTCTCATATGCCAAAACTTGTTAAGGATAATCCAAACACGTTTGTGATAAGTTAAAATCAAATTCATCTAATAAGTCCAAAGCAAATCATACTCGAGAAGATAATACTTAGATTGGTTGGATCGAGTTCTAGTGTATTTAATTTCAAGTACTGATGTTATCATTCGGTTCAATTCATAGGTTTCTATTAGAACTTTGCAACTATTTTTCTATTAATAATGTAGCCTGCAAACTGGTTGTAACTTGTAAGTGTTACAGAATTTACCTTGATATGGTATTCAGAACCCATTGACTCATGTTATTATTCATGGAAGATAAGACCTCTACATCTCACGTATCTTCTCTTATCCTCGCCTACCCCATCCTTGCACCAAGCACCTTCCCAAAGTCTATCTCCCACTCTCAAATTTATCACCATCAAATCAACCTAATATCTCCCCTGGAAGGAACAGGATGTTCCTTATCTCATGGGAAAATATCTCTTTGGCTTCGAGGATGGCTCTCATCCCTACCCTCCACCATCGATTACTACTCTTACCAACCAATTTATTGCCAATCTGGCATTTACGCAATAGAATCTACAGGATCGATATATTGATCCTCAGTGCCTTGAATTTCACTTTATCAGAGATAATCCTTAACCACGTCACCTAGTGTCAAACTTCATGAGCTATTTGGACAACTCTTGAAAGAATGTTCACCTCCCAAGCCCACACCATGAATCTTCATTAGCGACTTTCCACCCTCAAGAAAGAGAATCTCCATTACAAAACAAGTTGGGTGAAATTTACTTCCATAAATTCCCTAGTCGATACCTTGAAATCAAAGAATTTCTATCAATTTATTTGAATGGAGAAAGACTTAGCTATTGTCAACCATTAACCTTTAAACAATTTTGAACTTATCTCCTTCCATCTTGATGGTCTTAGCCCCAAATATGATTCCTTTGTCACCTCTAGTACTGTCACGACTTGTATTGATCCCATAACACTTGATGACCTTACGCGGGGCACATGCTTGCCCATTAACTTCAACTAGAACATCAATATCAGTCTTCTATTGACCTTTCTATACATGGACCAAATGTCGTTTCATCATGTAACCGGTGCTGATCAGTGTGGTGGTCGATATGGTGACTTTCTTGGTTCTAGTGGTCATGGATCTAACTCTTCTTCAAATCGTTCTTCTCGTGACTGTGGTAGCAGTCATGGCCCATCTGGCACTGGCACTTTTGGCCCACATCTCATTTTTCAAGTGTGCAACAAGGCTGGTCACACAGCCCTCCATTGCTACTTCAGTATGATGACTCATATCATAGTATTGATTGCTCTTCTTTAGCGCTGGCATATTGTTTGGGTTCCTCATAGCCATCTACTGCAATTGGTAACAGACTCTGGAGCAACACATCATCTCACTCTAGATTTAGCCAACCTCAATTTTAAATTTGAAGAATATGGTAGTTTTGATCATATTCACATTTGTAATGACAATGGTTTGTCTATTAAACACCATGGGACTTCTCATCTTTCTACTCATTTTTCTTTCCTTTTACATAATGTCCTTTGCATCCCACATATTACTAAAAAATGAAATTTCTGTCCAAGAATTTATTGCAGCCACTAACGCCTATTTGAATTTCACCCAACTCTTTTTTGGGAAGGATTGAGAAAGTCTTCATCTTTATGATGTTCAATGTGTTTGAGTTCTAAGAATCAACTTCCATTTCACATTAATGTAATCATGCTTCTGCACTGTTGTGAAATAATGTGAAAAACACACACATACCAACGATAGCAAAAAAGTAAAAGCAAACACAATCAAGCACACGATGCACAATATATATGGTTCGACATATTGCCTATGTCCACAGAGTGGCAAAAATCTTATTAATCATAGGAGATTACAATCATTCAATCTCAACTCACACACTCTAGGGCTTTTTGTTCTCTCACACAATATGCACTCACTAGACAATTGTTCTCTCTCAAAATATGTTCAAAGTCATACAAAACAAGTCAAATATGACATATTTATAGCAGTGTGTCGAGCGCAAATCGAGCGAACAACATTGGCTCTAGCAGAGTGTCAAGCGGGGCTTGAGTAAATACTAAGGTTTGTGTCTCGCTTGAGCTCACTGTCTTGCGAAACTCGAGCAAACTCATGGGTTGAGCTTTGCTGGAGCCCACTGTAGAGCGCACGTCCAGTAAACACTCTGTTTCTCAATTTTCAGCTCCAAAACCAATCTTCACATACACCCCAACACGCACCACTAGAATTAAGTTACACTAGTAGTGTTTGGAGATCCTAATCACCTATTACTTCAAAAAATGGTTTTTGTTATTATGTTATATTTTTGGATTTGTATAGTCAATATACTACTTGGTTTTATCCAATTACTTGCGTAAGTAATGTTAGTACTGTCTCTCGCAAATTTCAACCCTATGTTGAATGATTTTTCAATTGCCCGCAATCACACATATTAATTGCCTATGATCGATCCTTGTGTGAGCACGGGTAATTATTTTTTTTTTTTAAAGAGTCGATGTCACATGTCCAAGAGTGACCTCTACCCAATTTTATTAAAAAAGTCCTCACTTATGGCAGAGGAATACCGTGAAACAGAAAGCAAATCCAAGCTACTTAGTGAAAAAACTCCTCAAAAACAAAATAAATTGCCCAACCACCAGAAAAACAACAATCCAAACAAGCACCCCACCCACAACAGGAGACTCTCAGCAACGAAGATAAGGGATGCCAAATCTATCCATGCGAATCAAACCCCAAATCGGGCCTTTAATGAGATCAACGTCACAAAACTCCGAGCTAGTACCTCGAGTTCCTTGCTTAGCCAAACAATCAGCCACCATATTAGTTTCTCTAAAAATATGCCAAAAGCAAACATTTAATTCATGAGCCAAAACTTTAATTTCCTCCCAAAAATCCCAAAGGAACCAATATTTGCACACCCTCGAAGCTAACCAACCGACTAAGATCAATGAGTCCGTCTCTATTAATACATCCCACAATCCCATATCTCTGCACAACCGAAGACCATCAAGAAGCACTCTACATTTGGCGATGTTGTTCGTGGCATGCCCATAAGAGTGCATGAACCCTGCCATAACTCCCTCCTGGTGGTCCCGAATAATACCACCCCCACCGGCGTCACCCGGGTTACCAAAAGATCCTCCATCTACATTCAGTTTTACTTGCCCCTGCTCAGGAGGTTGCCACGCAATTAGCCTCACTCGCCTAACAACAAGAGGGACGACCGGACATGCTAACAGGTCAATAATGGCCCGATCATGAGCTCTCATTTCCCGAAAAGCTTTAATCTTACTAGAAAGGTCTCTAATTAAAGTTTTAACAGCACAAATAATATTCTCCGGGTTAAAACTAATACCTTTCATTCGTGCCACACAACAAGCTCTCCAAAATGCCTAAGAAATCACAATGGGGAGAACCCCCCAGAGCCACCCAACCTGCGTTGATAATGAAGCTCTTTGCCTCCAAAAACTCATCATTCCCTCCATGTTCCGGATCTAAGGCATTCGCATACTACAAGCCTCTGCAAAATATTGCCAAACTATTTTTGCTCCTCCGCCCTCACATAAAATGTGCTGAAAAGATTTCTGTTGTGATTGAACACAACACTCACACTTCAAAACAAGAGGAATACCTAACTACTAGATAATGTCATCAACAGTAATTGCCCTCCTCTTAGCTCGCCAAACAAAAAATGATAACTTCTTTGGCAACCAATTCTTCCAAAGCCATTAGTTCCAAGGACAAACATCCCCATGTTTTTGAATTAAATTCCAAGCTGACTTGGTAGTGAATTCTCCATCAATCGATGGCTGCCAAACACAACTATCCACTCCCTGCCATAGACGAACTCCAGAGTCCCAAATTTTACCGTACACATCTTCTGGAATTAGCTCCCATAATAGAGGCATGTTCGGTCCAGCTGTTGTGAAGACTTCTGCTACATACATATTAATATTGCCAACCATAGGAGAGATGCAATCAATGGCTGCTCCCCTAGCCAATTATCCAACCAGAACTTAGTCATCCCATCCCGAATGATCCACCTTGAATGCTCTAAAATTTTCAGCACTCTCTCCATGAGCCCCTTCCAGAACCTAGAACCTTTTCGGATCTACATAACAGAAAAATGTGAGAGTTTCCCACATATTTGGCAGAAAAGAAATTCGACCACATCGATTTTTCTTTAATTAATTTCCACACAAATTTCATAAGTAAGGATTCTTGGACTTCATGAAATCCTAAATACCCAGCCCACCATCTTCAATCAGCAAGCAAATCTTCCGCCAAGATACTCATTTCGTTTTTTTAATCTCCATCAAAGATTCCCATAGGAAATCAGAAAAAATTTTGTTGATCACCGATAACACACCTTTTGGCAAATTCAAGACTGAGAGCATATGAATAGGCATACTGTTCAAGACATGTTTGATGAGCACAATTTTACCACCAAAGGAAAGAAGTTTACTCTTCAACCCAGCTAACTTTTTCTGAATTTTAGCCAAGAGAGGGTCAAACATTCGGATTTTCATACAGCTCACAATTAAAAGAACACCCAAATACGTACAAGGCCAACGACCCTCCTCAAAACCCAACATTAACTTCAAACCATTTTTGCGATCAACCGAAATAGAAGAAGATAAGAACATCAAAGTCTTACTTGGATTAATCAATTGTCCAGACATCAACTCATACTGATTCAAGACTCCCATAAGGTTCCAAATAGATGCTTTCCCTCCATTAGCAAAAATTAGGATATCATTCGCATAAAACAAATGTGAAATCAAAGTGCCTCCACCAGGATGAAAAGGCTTGATACGACCCATATTAAATTCTTTGTGAAGCATACGAGAGAGAATCTCCTCAGATAAAATAAATAAATAAGGAGAAAGGGGGTCACCTTGTCGGAGTCCACGCGATGCCTTGAAAGAGCCTTTGGTACATCCATTAAGTATCACCGAATAAAAAGGGGATGAAATAGCATTAAAAATAATACTCCTCCACTTTTCTGAAAAACCCAATCTACGCAGGATCTCTAGGAGAAAGTTCCAGTTAATACAGTCATATCTATTTTCAACATAACGTTTCCCCCTCGCACTTTCCTATTGATGCCTTAAATTAACTCCTGGGCCAAAGAAATATTCTCAAAAATACTTCTACCTGGAATAAATGCAGCCTGTTCTAGAGATATAATTTTATTCAATATTGGTGCCAAACGATGAACCATAATTTTCGACATTATTTTATAAACAACTAATCAAAGACTGATGGAGCGAAACTGGCCAAACCCCACAAGTTCATCCACCTTTGGAATTAAGACCAAGTTGGTAGCCCCAAAGAAAGTAGAAATGGGTTGCCCTTCAAACAAATCCGTAGCCATCGCCAAAAGATCATCTTTAACAATATCCCAAGCCAGCATGAAAAAACTAGCTGAGAATCCATTCGGACCTGGGCTGCTATCTGCAAGAATAGACCATAAAGATTGCTTGACCTCCTCCAAAGAGGGGGCTGCATATAAGAGCACTAGTAGTGGGCTAGCTAAAATCAAACTTTAGCTAAATAATAGCTAAAGTGTAAAATAAAGCTCAACACTGGGCTAGCTAAATGAACAGTAAATTTAACTTTGGATAAAGGGATTGCCTATATTTGTTGAGCCAAATGAGACTAGCCAAATATTACTTTTGTGTAAAATATTTCTATTCCTGCTAGTTTTCACTCCCATGCAGTAGAAAAAATCCAAAAACCTAGCTTTCTTCATTCTCGGACCATAGCAACATGTCTGGACGCAAAACCCAACTCTCTTCATTCTCATCCTCTGTTCCCGTTCACTTCTCAAGGTTTTTCGTCGTCTGTGTTATACAGCTGTTGTGCATCCATTAACTCGCAAGTGGATTTCTTAGTCTGACTCCGAGCCCTAAATTAAAACTTTATGGCTCTTGATTTGCTTTTTTTTGGCTTCCGATAATTTGGGTGTTGTTGCTCTGAAGTTTGAGATGGAATATAATCCAAGAATTTTGGTTATGGAATGTCTGGCCTTCGCTTATTTCTTGTTCTGTTCAAGAGAATAGTTTTTTCTTGTTATTTCTTGTCTGACGATTTGGTTGTTAAGAAATAATTGTTGGAAATATTGAGAAGTTATTTCTTGTTATTGAACTAAGTGGCCTTCCTGCAACCGTAGAACTTGGGCTAGTGAAACTTGGGCTAGTGAAGTTTGATTCTGAAAAGTTTTCTCTGTTTTGGGAAAATAATTTGAGATACATTGTAGTTTTTTCTCTATTGTTCGAAACATCGCTGAGCATCAATAATTCAAAACAAAAAGTATAATACAATCAATAACAGAAATTAGGAAATCAATAGAGACTCATTTCTTTTTTTCCTTTTCCAAAATCAAACTTACAAAACTTTGAGGTTAGAGATGTTGGTGAGCTCCCTTGGAATTGACCCTGTCAGTTTGTTGTTGCTTAACCGTCTGTATCAATAATTGACCCATTTCTCTTCATTTTCACTAAATTGGGACTGCGTTTAATTTTCCAACAATCTAATCATGCGAATTGAGCTCACTTATGGAACACATACGATAGCATATATAAGAGTCAAAATATAAGTTCTTTTGTTTTTCTTAGTTTACCTTGGTGAACAAACACAACACAAATTAAAGTTCAAAACATCTTTTGGAAATGCTAAAAGAGAAGATCAATTATTTGTTCTAGTTCCCACAACTGGCCCTTGATATGAGTGATCCTCTCTCTCTCTCACATGATAATCTCTACTAGCAGTGTCTACTTTGCTGAAGATGAAATTTCCCTTATTCTACATTTTCATGTGTTTGTTTTGATGCATTTCCATTTTATAAGATATTTTTTAATTTTATCAATTCTCACTCTTGTTAGGAATGGATCCATCCACTCACCGTGATGCCTACTTTACAAATCTTCTAAACAACAATAACTTTTTGATGAGTGCCACAATTGAGATTAATGGATAACAACCCTCTCCACCCCAAGTTGAGATTATTGAGGTTAAACCGAGTGGACGAAAACCACAACGAGGTAATAATTTTACTAATGAGGAAGATTTGATGCTTGTGGAAGGATGGCTTGAAATTTCATTAGATGCAGTGCAAGGAAAAGATCAAAAGCACACAATGTTATGGAAAATAATTCATAAATATTTTGAGGAAAACAAGAAATTTGACTCTTTACGTAACTACTCATCTTTAATGAATCGGTGGTCAACGATTCAACAAGCAGTAAATAAGTTTTGTAGTTACTTGGCACAAGTCGAGGGAATGCATCCAAGTGGTTTTAATGAGCAAGACAAGATATGTTCTTCACCTTTTATTTCGACTTTTTAACATGCTAGTAATTTTTTAAAATACTTTATCTTATGGAGTAACCATGGTACTTTATGTATGTAGATTGGCAAAGCAAAGGTCATATTTCTTGAGTTAGAGAAGAAAACTTTTAACTTTGATCATTGTTGGCGGGTGTTGAGATTCCATCCAAAGTGGGTGGAACATATGGAAATAGTGAAGACGAAGAAAAAATCAAGTTCGAATGGTTCGACACCAAATTCAATAAATTTAGGCGAAGATGAGGATTTTCATGCAACATCTTCAAATTTGGATCGACCAATTGGCTGTAAAGCAGAAAAAGAGAAACGAAAGAGAAAAGAAATAACAAAATCCGATTCTCTTGTGGCACTAAATGAGATGAAAGAAATTAGAAAGACTAAACTCGTACTTATGCAAGAAGCACGTGATCATGACAATAAGATGGTGTGTCTTAGGCAAGAGGAAGTGAGTCTTAGGCAGGAAGAAGTACGTATTCAAAAAGAGAAGATGTTATTTGAGCAAGAGAAGGTACAAAATGAAGAAAAGAAAGACAATGAAAGAATTATGACGTTAAATACAAGTACCATGCCTTCAATGCTACAACAATACTATCTTCAACGACAAATGGAAATACTTACAAGTCGTGCTAGGAAAAACTAATTGAATATGTTTTTTGCCAAGTAATGTTTTATTTGTGATTTGAACTTATGAGTGTTTTATTTGTGATTTGAACTTATGAGTGTTTTATGTTTGTTTTATTTGTGATTTGTTAATTATGTCTTATGAAGTAACGTTTACTTGATGTGTTATCTTCCCATTTATGTTTGTTAGCTTCTTTAATACAATCATAGACTTTAATACAATCATAGACTCTAATACAACCATACATTTTAATACAACCATACACTTTAAAGCATTATGAGGCAATATATTGTTGCCATAAGTGCTCGACGAGATCTGCTTGGAGTTGATAATGGATTTTCCTATCCCTAAGAGCATGATGGCGTTAAATGAACTCGCTAAATTCAGGTGTAGGGCCAGTTGACACTGGATCATGTGTGCTGTCTGCCAGCTGTTCATATTCGAACTCTTCTTCTTCGTTGTCAGCCCATTCATCTTCAACGATCATATTATGTAAAATTACGTATGCCATCATAATATCGTTGAGCATTTTAATGTGAAAAAATCGTGTAGGTCTATGAATTATAGCAAATCGTGCTTGAAGCACACCAAAAGCACGCTCCACATCCTTCCTTGCGGACTCTTGGGCTACAACAAAATATTTTTTCTTATTTCCTTGGGGAGCTGAGATGGTCTTAACAAATGTTGCCTACTACGGATAAATGCCATTAGCAAGATAGTATCCCATTACATAGTTATGACCATTAATAGTGTAATTAACAGTCGGAGTAAGCCCTTGGGCAAGGTCAGAAAATATAAATGATCTATTTAGCACATTTATATCATTATGAGATCCTGGTAATCCAAAAAAAGCATGTCAAATCCATAGATCGTAAGAAGCCACTGCTTCTAAAATAATTGTTGGTTCGTGGATATGACCAGAGTACATACCATGCCAAGCAGTTGGGCAGTTCTTCCACTTTCAGTGCATACAATCAATGCTCCCTAACATACCTGGAAATCCACGTTTCTCACCAATTGCAAGCAGTCTAACAATGTCATCATTGTTAGGTTTCCTTAAGTACTCTTCAGAAAAAATTGAAACAACTGCTTTGACAAACATTTTTAGGCTATTTAATGTGGTAGTCTCGCCAATCTTCAAATATTCATCCATAAAATCAGCCGTGACACCATATGCAAGCATCCTCAAAGCAACTGTTATTTTTTGAAGGGAAGAAAAACCAAGCCTTCCAGAATTATCTCGTCTTTAGACAAAATAAGGTTCATGGGCTTCTACCGTAGCTTGGATACGAAGAAATAGAGAACGACTCATTCGAAACCTCCTTCAAAAATATTTGTGAGGATAAATTGGAGGATCAGCAAAATAGTCATGAAAAAGATTTTGGTGGGCTTGCAATCGATCGCGCCTTATGAATTTACATGATTTTTTTGAAGAACCACGTGAGCTTGATCCTTCTTCTTCTAAAACAAGTTGTCTCGCTATCTCAAATTCTTCATCAGAATCTGAATCGATAAGTACTATTTTGTGAAAAAGTGAACGATCCATTGAGAGGAAATGAAAAGAAAATGTTTCACAAGGACACTTGAGTTGAGGTGAATGAAATTGTTGATGAAATGTTATGTTTTATAGTGAAAGAATATAACCATTGGAGAAATATAGCCATTAGAAAATATAACCGTTAGAGTAATATAGCTGTTAAAAAATATAACCGTTAGGGAAAATATAAATGTTGGAGAAATATAGCTGTTAGAAAATATAACCGTTAGAGTAATATAGCCGTTAGAAAATATAAACATTGGGGAAAATATAACCGTTGGAGAAATATAGCCGTTAGAAAATATAACCGTTGGAGAAAATATAACCGTTGAAGAAATATAGCCTTTAGAATGTATAGCCTTTGGAGAAATTCAAATTGCAATTAGAATTAAAATAAATGAAAAGTTTTAAATCAATATTTTAATAGAATAGTGAAAGATTTGTTGAGCCTGTTATTTGATATTGTAAAAAGTGGCTAGCTAAAATTTGTAAAAGTAGATTTCTTAGTCAAATTTTAGCTAAAGTTTATTGAGCCCACTACTAGTGCTCTAAGGCCTCATTCTCCTCCATAGAAGCCATCGATTGGATCAAATCCATTTCACCCATATTTCTTTCAATCGGCATCACTGAGAGGAGCTCCTGAAAAAATGACACTACCCCCTCATGTACCGCATCACTCGACTCCAACATGCTGCCATTATCCAACCGCATCCTTTGAATTGGTTTGCTCTTTCTCTTGATCCATAAGAAGGCATGAAAAAAATTTGTATTGGAATCCCCTTCAGCAAACCATTTAACTCTAGATTTTTGACAAGCTAAAACTTCCTCTCAATGCACCCATTGAATGTGTTCTTATTTACAAGACAGCAGCTCCAATTCCATCTAAGACGAAAAATTACTAGCAAGACTTACCTCCAAATCAACAATACGGTCCTCCAAATTTTTTAATTCCACCTCAACTCGACCAAACACCCCCTGGTTCCCCAACCCCAGTGACCGTTTGAGTAACTTCAACTTCTTACTAATTCGGAACATAGCGCACCCTTCAATATTGGAACTCCAAACCGACTGCACTAGAGGAATAAATTCATCATGGGAGCCCCACATACGAAGAAACCTGAAGGGCAGGGCAACCGACACCACATCTCTACCCAACTTCACCAGCATCGGAGCATGATCTGAGAAGCACTCAAGTTTTCGATTATATTTGAGTGAGTTTCTTTAAGACCATAGAAGAGTTATGTAATTACATTTGTATATACGACATCCGCAGCATTTGTAGATTCATATATATATATATATGACTTGTACGATGCATAAAGAGCTAGGGGATAATATATTGACCATTAATATATTTGTGATTTAAGTTTGGAAAGCCTTATTAGAGTTGATCAGTTACATCTTGTTTTTTTTTTTAATTATTAATTAACATTTTCCAACATATATTTCAATTTAGTTATTCTGCTACATTATTTTGTCCAACATACACTAGCTTTTAAAGTTTAAAAAAGAAAAAAAAAAACCGAGTTATTTAATGTGTGCATGTCTCATCCTCATGAAACTTGAGACACATTAATCACACAGTAAATTCTCTGGCACGCGCAAGTATGTTGGGATTATACACTAGTCTAACTTCTTATATGATTAATCAATTCTAGTATACTAAATTGAACGAAAGGCCAAGTACTATAGCCGTACGTCTACGCGCATTATAAGAAAAAGATTTATTTGTGATCAATTATTTTCAATAAAAATTATTATTTCCTATCAAAATGAATCTATTTTGTCGTAAATAGTCGTTATCGTCATAAATAATCCATCACAAATGCTTATTTTTATTGTAGTCATTATCGTCAACGATACACATGCATGATGCGCGCTCGCACATGTACACAACTTTCCTCTACCTGCATGATATGCATGAGAACTTAATTAATTATGGGAAGTACTCATGATCTTATTAATTAGCATGTATGTAACTTCTGTAAAATTACAAGATTAATGGTTAAAGGAAGTTTTTTATAAACCCTCTAGCTTTCCTCATACATACATATATATATATATATATGTAAGTTACGAATAGATCAATGAAGTACTTAATTTTTTTTAATTTGGCAAGACTATAATATTATGCTTGACAAGTTTCTTAGCGTAGCTAGCT
>QEOT01006483.1:0-16369 GCA_003123785.1 Pterocarya stenoptera
AATAGAACCTAGAAGAAAATTGTTATTCTTGCAGAGCAATTATATGGTCGTTGGGTTGCTCATATGTAAGAGAATAACTTATACCAAAGAGATTAGCTATTCTTGTGATTTGGGAGAATGCTCATTCTTTCCCCAAGAGATAGAAATAGCCAAAATGATAAGATAATCCTAATATAAGTAGAAGTAATTTTATCTTTAAAATTAATTGTCTCATTGTCCATCTCTTATTCAATTCTGCCTCTACTTCAATGAAAGTAAAGCTAGCTCCTACTTCTCCATCGCCGTTAGTCCTTTTGACATAAGGTTCTCTTTCTAGATACCCTACATTAGTTTACTATCAGATTGTCGGACATAGAAAATCAAGGGCCATATAATGTGAGGCCTTTCTAGTTCTACAGTTTTAAGGCTCTTTGGAAGGATACAATCGGATAGTGTTTTAAAATTACTATTAGTTCCGTGACGGCATATTATTTGTTATTATTGTTTGTTAATGGATGCTTTCAGATGATGGTTGATATCGACTTTGCATTACACATACCTGTGTCTTGTGCATGTATTGTGGACGCTTGTCTGAGAATTGTTTTTATTTTTTTCCATGATCATTTGGTAAAAGAAAACTTGTTGCGCATGCAAAAATGATGTTGCGGCTAACAAAAAGCTTGCTTGTGTTCTATATCATTTGAGTTGGGCCCTCAATTATGTTATATGTTCCATTAGGTATGCAACTGCAAGTGCACGCTCTGATGGTCTTCTTCTGCTTTGTGGAGGCAGGGATGCAAACAGTGTGGTGAGTAAAAATTAATTTCAGCTTGTAATGTCTTGTAGCACTTGGTTTGCCTTGTCAGTTTATACTAATCACAACGGTTGAGTTTAGCAATTTCTCTTTTTGGGGTGGGAGATTTGTAAGTCAGTATTGGCAGCCTTTTTGTATATTATAATTCCTCTGTGTGTGTGTGTGTGGGTGGTCTTGCTTTTTATGTTTGATTCTTTGGAATTTTGTTTTATGCTGCCCCAAAATCTAATTATCCTATATGTGGGTAATTTTATTGTAACAAAATTGAAATTAGATTGGTTCTGTGCATGAAGGTAGAGATTTTGTTTTTGATAAGTAATAAGTAGTTGTATTGATAAAGATAGGCATAGCCTAAGTACACCGGAGGTATACATATATACTAAATTAAGAACTAGAAACTGTTACAAGAAAGCTGAGACCATTTAACTCTAAAGCAATGGCCCACATAAATAAAGTCTTCCAAAAAAATCTCCTAAAATCCTCCGTGGAACATTCATGATCCTCAAGAAGTCTATAATTTTGTTCGCTCCAAATACATCAGAAAATACAAATAGGAGCCATCTTCCACATTGCTGGTAGTGCCACCAGCTAGCTATCATTTCATGATCCCTCACCAGCTAGCTAGTAGTGCCACACCCTTCCCGGCATTACCCAAACTAGTCCCATACTGCTGAAAAGGTAGTTCCATATCTCCCTTGCAAAATGACAATGTAATAGTAAATGGTCTACCGATTCCCCACTCTTTCTGCACATACAACACCAGTCCATAATTAGAATTCCCTTCCTTAGATTATCAACGGTTAGGATCTTCCCTAGAGCTGCTGTCCAAACAAAGAATGCAGCTTGGGGGGTGCTTTAGTCCTCCAGATGTTCTTCCATGGAAAATATGGCCTAGTTTGTGCTGAAAGCATGTCATGAACCAAGAATTTTCTTTTCTTAGAAGGTCTCCATTCCATCATGTCTTTAGCTGGATCTCCCACACTGATGTTTTACAGCAGGTTGAAGAACTCCTCCAACACACTCACTTCCTAATCTTGTGCCTCCCTAGTGAGGTTAATATTCCACATCTGTAAACCATGACTAATTGCCCTCACATCAGCCACCATAGCTTCTTTATCTCATGCAATTATGAAAATATGAGGATAAGCATCCTTACAAGCCGAATCTCCCGCCCACATCCTTCCAAAAGCTAATTCTTCTGCCATCCCCCAAACACAGCCGAGTGTTTCTCGAATAATCCCCCCACCCTTGCCTTATATGCTTCCACAACCCAATCCGTAAGCCCCCCTCCCCTCATTAGAACACCAACCCCCTCTTGCACTCCCATACTTCGCATCAATCACCCATTTCCATAAGGTTTCCCTCTCATGATTATAATGCCACAACCATTTCCCTAATAGAACCTTATTAAAGGATCTAACATTACGAACCCCCAACCCACCATCTCTCAATGGAGTACACACTCTATCCCAACCAACTAGATGAAATTTGAACTCATCCCTTAGACTACTACACAGAAAATCACGTTGAAGTTTCTCAATCCTAGATGCAAGCAATGCTCGCCGGAAGGGGAAATAAAGACAAGAAATAAGTGAGAAGGTTAGAAAGAGTGCTTTTTATAAGTGTGATTCGCCCCCCTTTCGATAAGTATAGCCTTTTCCACCCGGCTAACCTTTGCTTTAATTTCTCTAGCACCTCCTCCCAAATTGTCTTGGCTTTGAAATTTGCTCCCAACGGAAGACTAAGGTACTTCAATGGTAGCGAAGAAACCACACAACCCAATATGCTGGCCAATCCTCTAATATTTTTTACCTCATCCACCGCAACCATCTCTGTTTTAGCAAGGTTTATCTTTAATTCGGATGCTGTTTCAAAACACAATAAGATGGCCTTCAAAGATTGCATATGTTTTGCCCTATCCTCACAAAACAACAATGTATCATCTGCAAACAAAAGATGAGAAATAGTAGTGGAACCATGATTAGCAGCCCCTGTTGAAAATCCTGAAAAAAACCCTCCCTCTACATCAGCCGACACCATTCTACTAAGAGCTTCCATCACAAGCACAAATAAGAGTAGTGATAGTGGATCACCTTGTCGTAGCCCCCGCGAACTATTAAAGAAACCCACAGGATCACCATTTACCAAAATCGAGAACCGAGCAATTGTCACACAATGCTGCATTGACCCCTGCCATCTTTCCCCAAAACCACATCTACTTAACAAATACAATAGAAAATTCCAATTGACAAGGTCATAGGCCTTCTCCATATCCAGTTTGCATAAAATACCTGGTACTCCTGACTTAAGTCTGCTGTCTAAGCATTCATTAGCTATAAGAACCTAGTCCAAAATTTGTTTACCTCTCACAAAAGCATTTTTGGACTTAGAAATAATCTTATCCATAACGGTTCTCATCCTATTGGCAAGGACCTTGGCAATTATCTTATACATACTACCCACAAGGCTAATGGGCCTGAAATCTTGCACCTCTATTGCACCAACTTTTTTATGGACAAGTGCAATAAAAGTAGCATTTAAACTTTTCTCAAAATTTTCAGACGAAAAAATTCCTGAAAAACCTGCATAATCTCCCCTCCCACCACCTCCCAACAAGTATGGAAAAATGCCATAGTAAAGCCATCCAGACCCGGCGCTTTATCCTTATTCATTTTCTTGATCACTAGTCGTATCTCGCCCTCTTCAAATGGTCTCTCTAACCAAGCCATGCTGATTTGATCAATGACCTCAAAAGCTAGGCCATCAACTTTTGGTCTCCATGCATGAGGTTCCGTTAACAGTTGTTCAAAGTGTCCAGCCATATGCTCTCTAATTTCTGCTTGTTCTGATGATAAACCTCCATCAATAGTCATGGACTCTATGGCATTAAACCTCTTATGTGAGTTTGCAACGCGATGAATTTTTTTTGTACATTTATCCCCCTCTTTAAGCCACAATGCCCCTGACTTTTGCCTCAACAAGATCTCCTTCATTAATAGCAACCTTTCTACCTCTGAGACAACTTGGCCTTTGCATTCATTCTCTTCTTCCACACCTTCCAATCTTTGCAATTCTTGAAGGAGATTCTTCTTTTGTAATGTTACATAACGAAATACCTGTACATTCCATGTCTTCAAATTTACCTTCAAAGGTTTCAATTTTCCAGCCAAGACCTTGCTCGGAGTGCCCTCTAGTTGATATGAATCCCACCATTGCCTAACCAATTCCACAAACCGCTCCGCTTTTAACCTCATATTCTCAAATTTGAACAATCTTCTACCCCCTGCAATTCCTCCACAATCTAACATTATAGGAAAGTGATCCGAGCATACCCGAGGAAGTCTTTTCTGACATAACTCTGGAAATTGTGTTTCCCATGAAGTAGAAATGAGGAATTTGTCCAGCCTTGACCAGGCTTGGTTGTTAGAGCAAGTATAGTCACCATAACTTGATTTTGTTGCCCCTCTCCCGATCTTTCGCTGGGAAATCTTGTCACATTGAAGTCCCCACCAATACACCAAGGAACATCCTANAGTTTGCAACGCGATGAATTTTTTTTGTACATTTATCCCCCTCTTTAAGCCACAATGCCCCTGACTTTTGCCTCAACAAGATCTCCTTCATTAATAGCAACCTTTCTACCTCTGAGACAACTTGGCCTTTGCATTCATTCTCTTCTTCCACACCTTCCAATCTTTGCAATTCTTGAAGGAGATTCTTCTTTTGTAATGTTACATAACGAAATACCTGTACATTCCATGTCTTCAAATTTACCTTCAAAGGTTTCAATTTTCCAGCCAAGACCTTGCTCGGAGTGCCCTCTAGTTGATATGAATCCCACCATTGCCTAACCAATTCCACAAACCGCTCCGCTTTTAACCTCATATTCTCAAATTTGAACAATCTTCTACCCCCTGCAATTCCTCCACAATCTAACATTATAGGAAAGTGATCCGAGCATACCCGAGGAAGTCTTTTCTGACATAACTCTGGAAATTGTGTTTCCCATGAAGTAGAAATGAGGAATTTGTCCAGCCTTGACCAGGCTTGGTTGTTAGAGCAAGTATAGTCACCATAACTTGATTTTGTTGCCCCTCTCCCGATCTTTCGCTGGGAAATCTTGTCACATTGAAGTCCCCACCAATACACCAAGGAACATCCTACCAAGTACATAGGCCTGCCAGCTCATCCCAAAGCAACCGTCGTTCACTATCTAAGTTGGGGCCATACACCCCAGCAAATGCCCATACTAAGCCATCTACATAATTTTTAAACAAACATCCCATTGAGTAATCTCCCACAAGTTCATCAATGTTTTCCACTACCCTCTTGTCCCACATGACCAAAATTCCACCCGAAGCCCCCTTTGAAGGTAAGTATGTCCATCCCACATATTGGCAGCTCCAAATACTCTAAATGGTTCTTCTTGTAATAATCTTCAACTTTGTTTCTTGCAAACAGATAATGTCCATCTTCCATTGCCTTAACAAAGATCTTATTCGGAGGCATTTATTTATCTCATTCAACCCCCTAACAATCCAAATCAGAATTTGGGCTTCATTTATCAATAACTCCAGCCCTCCCTTTATTCTTTCCACAACTTGTACTTCCCTCCTTACCATCATAGTTAATGGTGCAATTGAGTCGCTTCAATTCCCTGCTTATTTTTAGCCCCGCTCCTTGTTGTAGATGGCTTGCCTCAATGGTTACTAACAAAGCCCTGATCAGCATATCCCTCACACGAAATCCCCACCACGCTCTGCAATTCCTGCACTTTTTTCATTACCCAGTCAGCAGGAAGAGGTGGAATGATACATATTGGAGAAGGATCCTCCCCTATGGACTCCTCCTCTGATGTAGGTTGCTCGAAAAGGACTAAAGAGCCCTCCCCTACCACCTCCCCCTTCTCCACCTCCTTCTCTCTCACCAGTGCCTCCTCTCCCTCCATTGAAAAGGACACATCAACATGCTCTCCAGAACCTCCTTCACCTCCGTCAGTGTTCCCCAAATCTTCCTCAACCAATGCCTCCTCTTCCTCCATTGGCAAGCTCTGCGGCAACCCAAGACACTCGACAAGTTTTGTAGTTCATAGTGCGTATCCATATAGGCAACCCAGGACACATTAACACGCTCTCCAGAACCTCCTTCACCTTCATCGGTGTTCCCCAAAATTTTCCCCTCCCGCAAACCTAGACTCTTGTTTGGAGCCCAAACCTTCAAACGAAGGCCCGACTCCTTGGCCGAAGCCCAAACCCACTCCGTTAACGCCCTCTACGCACTGTTTCGATCCCACCCATGTATCCTCCCCTTTAACTTCCTCTACCACCTGAATCAAGCTAGCATTATTCTGCATGTCACTCAATTGGCCTTGCATCTCTGACAAAGCCCTCAGTAAGCTCTTTTTGTTAAGGCCCGCATCTGTGGTTACTGCTACAGCAAGACTTTGAGCATTGGGTTTCTTCAATGCCTCCATATATGATTTCAAGGGTTTAGCTGCCGACGTCTCTGTCGCCATCAATGGGGTTGATGAGCCTTCGACATTTCCTTCTCTGCCTGCCTCCCTCAAGACCTCCACCAGCTTTCTCCACTCCCTCCCATCTCTTCCTTCAGGAATGAGAATACTGTTTCTCTGACCCCCCCTGTATTCCCCCAACGACATGAATGCCCCATGGGAGTTGAAACATTGGGCTATGAAGCCCCTGTCTCCTTCTCTATGAGCTGAATAGAACTCTCTCATTCCCACCTTCAAACATTCCTCCAAAGATTTAGTGAACCACCAAACCAAGGCTAACTCCAAATGAAGACTTCTCACAAACTTCCATCCCCTTTCTGTTATATTCGCACATCGCCTAGCTCTAACAACCTCAAAAGACTTGCAATCAATATTAACAGTCTTCAACCTGCTCATATCTCCACTCATGCTACGAATCTGAGACAATTACGGAGACTGTGCCCATGGGATACGGGGTCTGGAAACTATGAGTGTTACAGAGTTCAGCCAACAAAGACAAAGCTTCTGGAAGCCTTGAATATGGAATTACAAAGACTGAATATGGATTTACTGCTAAGAAACAATTTCCTCGGTCGCCGGAGAGAGGGCCAGTGCCGGACAACCTTCAGCATAGTCACCCGTATGTCGGTCAGGTTTGTGACGGCAGTGGAGTACCACTCGCCGACAATGGTAGGTGAAGATGGCGTTGGATGTGACTAAGTTCTCTCTCACGGGTTTTCTCTCTCGCCGGTGGGATGACCAGCACCGGAAGACCCTTGGCGAAGTCGCCTGAGCCCGGTGATGATGTTTGTGCCGGCAGTGAGCAGCCACTTGCTAGACTATGGTGGCGATTGGTATTCTCTCCTCACAGGTTTTCTCTCTCGTCGGCAGGATAACCAGCACTGGAAGACCCTCGGCGAAGTCGCCTGAGCCCGGCGATGATGTCTGTGCTGGCGGTGAGCAGCCACTCGCCGGACTATGTCGGCGATGGGTATTCTCTCTCCTCACGGGTATTCTCTCTCCTCACAGGTTTTCTCTCCCGTGCTGAAGGCAGAAATAGTTCATTAAGTTTGAATCTGTCCAGAAATGCATGATACTGCAGGTGTAATGATGAGTAAAAGTCTAGAGAGATCAATAACGAGATCCCACTTGCTAACATTAATCAAAGAAATGCTTTGAAAGAATTTAAACTAAGTGTTCTATGGTACTGTGTTAATTGAACTGGTTTGTGTATGAATTTAGGAATATGATAATGAAAACTTTTATTTTTCTCCTTATCCCTCTCTCCCTTGTTTTTTTGTGTTGTTTTTTCCATCCCCGGGAAGGGGAGCTGCTGGCTGCTCTTATATGACCAAATGATATGTCATTGACATTCTTTTCGGACCTGTGTTGAGTCACCCCACATCTCCTCCCCCTCCAAAAAATAATAAAGAAAACTAAGAAAAACAAGTTTGCTGGAGCTATTTGTGCAAACTCCTGTTTCTTATTTATTAATATTTTCCTCTATTTCTTTATATTTGAGGTTTCAGCGGTTAACCTGGTTTGTGTTTCTTCCTCGTGTATATCTTGCAGCCTCTGGCAAGTGCATATGGACTTGCTAAACATAGGGACGGTCGATGGGAGTGGGCAATTGCTCCTGGTGTCTCACCATCTCCGAGATATCAGCATGCGGCAGTGGGTTTTGGTTTCTTTTATTATATTTTTTTGAGTTGTCTCTGTGAACCTCTTTATTTTATTTGTCATAAGATGGATCACATTCATGTATGTTTCTAGGTCTTTGTTAATGCACGGCTTCACGTGTCTGGAGGGGCACTTGGTGGGGGACGCATGGTAGAAGACTCGTCAAGTGTTGCAGGTATCTGTTTGGTTTTACAAACTTTGAAGCTTTGATCTAGGGCATGATGAGACAGTGGCTTATAATATGTAGGCTATATATCCGTTGCTTGGAGTGCCAGGTATACATGTACTTGACTTGGGTCCAGCTCAACTAAGTTTGGACTCACTTGACTGAGCTGTGCCCAGATGAAGCTCAAATTAAGCTCAGTGCATGTGATCTTGCACCAAACCAAAGGATTTTATGCCTTTATCAATGGTTCTGACTTGACCTGGGATGTGATGAACAATTCTAAATTTAAACCTTGTATTGTGAAACTGAAAGTGAAAAGTAGGGCCTTAGAGCACTCACAATACATTTTTTGCATTTATATGCAAAATGACCAACATGTTAAATAGGGTCTCCATTGGATTATGTAAAATAAATCCAACATCCGTGTGCTACATTTCTTCTTGATATTTGGGTTGCACTATTAATCTGTGTATTTTTTATAATTATTTATTTCCTTTCCCCTCTTTTTCTTTATACTTCTCAAATTCGCACTTTTATTTATAAAACATGATGAGAGCTCTAATATTAAGAGAATAATGTGATTTAACAGAGAGAAAAATACCATATATATATTTTTTGATAGGTAAAATGAAATTTTATTAATAGAAGAGAGTAGGCACAACCCGTGTACACAGGAGGTATTCAAAGACAACACCTATCTATGATTTAGGCCTCGTTTGGATGTTGAGATGAGACGAAAAATCTGTGAATAATAGTGAAATGATTTGTGAATGGTAGTGAAATAGTTTGTCAATAGTAGTGAAATGGCTTGAAATTAAGATATTTTATTGGATTTTGAGAAAATAGAGAAAAGTTTGAATAAGAATATTAGAAAGTTAAAATATTGTTAGAATATAATTTTTTAATATAATTTTTATTTTGGGATTTGAAAAAGTGGAATTGTTTTTTGTGTTTTGTTTGGAAGTTTGAGATAGTTGTAATGATTAGGTAATGATTAGATGAAAACGTTGAAGTTTTGAAATTGAAAAGTGGTTGTGTTTGAGTGATGTTTGGATGTTGAGATGAGATGAGTTGAGATTTCTCATCTCAATATCCAAACGGGGCCTTAGGAACTAGAAATGGATATAAGAAAATGATGAAAACTAATCTCATTGAAGTCATTACAGTAGTCTAAAAATTAAAGCCCGGTTTGGATACAAGAGTGATCTCAACTCATCTCATCTAATTATTATAATTTTTTCAAAATTTCACACAAAATATAATAATAAGTTCAATTTTTTCAAATTTCAAAACAAGAATAATATTAAATAATAATATTCGAACAATATTTTATTCAACTTTAAACTTTCATCTCAACTCATCTCATTTCATCTCAACTTACTATCCAAACAGTACCCAACTGTTGTATAAGAATCTTTTGAACTCATCTGAAAAATAGCATGGTAAAACCCAGTAAAAATACCCTTTTTATAAACATAAAGAGGGTAAGAAGCTACTAAACCAAAAGTATAGGGAAAACACAGGATGAATGACTTTTATTTATTTATTTAGTATTTATTTTTTCATTATGAGTGTGAAGGGAGACATTGTAATCACATGGTACATGAGGGGACACTGCAAATACTGAAAAATCTGCGGATATAGAAACTTTTGTTCGTTTGTGATTGGATGGAACTGTTAAGATTCTGCCACTGATAAATCTTTCTTGAATACTTAAATAATATCAAGAAAGATTGATAAACTGATGTAGAACAAATTTCAAAAGCTATTAGCTAAAATGCATTCAGTAGTTTTTGGCTAGCTATTTTAAATAGAAATTTAAATAGACCACTCTGAGTGCTCTTAGTTTATGGAATGGAAATTGGAGATGGGTCCTTGTGGCACTTCCTCATAGGCCCAGGTGGGTGGCACTAATTTTTGTCAGCTGAGAAAATCTTTCTATCACTTATGCTGAGAAAATTGGAAGAAGATGGGATGCATAAAGTAATTTTAGTCAGAGTATTGCATCTTAATTTGACCAGCTATTTTCCCCATTGTGAAGAATCATTATGGTTTTTTGTTTGTTTGTTTGTTTGTTTGTTGGGGGTGGTGGGAGGGGAAGAAAAGCATTTTGGTTTCTATAGGAAAGTATGGTTCAAGGGCCACATTCTATGTGGTCTTTGGGAAAAAGACATTAGTTTGCATGGTCTTTGGGTTACCTCATCCTAAAAAAGCTTAAGGTTGTGTTTAGGTAGTGGACTATTCAATATTTTGTCATTACTTTTTACCCACTTTTTACTACTATTCGCTACTATTCAATATTTTATCATTATTTTTTTACCACTTTTTTATTACTATTCATAGATCATTTGAGATCACCTCACTACCCAAACGTAGCTTAAGTAGCATGGGATTCTCAACCTATTCGTTACTATTCACTACCCAAATGATCATTTGAGATCACCTCACTACCCAAACGTATCATTTGAGATCACAGATCATTTGGGTTGGTAAAATTTTTGCCAATTGAGTAATGATTATGCTTCTTCTACAAGCCATTGATCCCTTATGTTGTGCCCAACTGTTTGGATTCATGCTGTTAGATGTGTTTTTCTCCCTACCTTTTGAATCTATTTGCATATCTGACTCTAGAATGATTGGTTTCTTATTGATTTCATCAAATGTAGATTTTATGTTCTCTTTTTCTGTCCCTTTTCCTGCAAGATGTGATTGTTCAACATTTGCTATCTTCTCACTGTTAAGAGTCCTGATGGTTTGTCTCACTCTCCAAAAACAATCTGATAAGTTCTGTTTTTGACATACTTTTAATCTTCATGTTTGTGAGTTTTTAATTGGGATTTGTTGTTCAAAACTGTTGCTTTATTCTACAGCTTGTTTCAAATAAAATTGCTGACCATGCACTGCCATGATATAAATACTGGAGGTTAAGCACTTGTAGAACAACAAAGGAATTTGTTAGAGGACATGGTTGTAATTAGTGTAACTTATGAGGGTATAATTGTCATTTGTATATAGTATGTATATACTGTTGAACATCAATGAATAATATGAAGAATTCTCTCTATGTTTGACTACATGGTATTAGAGAATTGAGTAGTCGGTTGGTGGTGGTTGTGCGACGGAGCTAGTGGTGGTTAGTGGCGCAGAGTGGTTAGTGTGGTTTATCCTCTTCGTTGTTGGCGGCTGGTAGATTTTTTCAAGGTTTTTTTGGTGCTCTTCAGGTTTCGTCTTCGGTATTGGGCACCAGAATCGAGCTTGCCGTGGTTCTTTGTGCACCCCAGCAAGTTTCCGATTGTCGTCGGCTGCTAGAGGGCTTGTTTGTCGTTGGCGACATCAAGTCTCGGGGTGTTTGGTTGCAGGTCTTAACTATTCAATTCTTGAGTGCGTATGCCCCCAACTTGGAGTAAGAGCTTATTCCTATCTAGAATAACACCTGTTTGGTAACGAGAATACCGTAAACCTAGGTTCACTTATCCTCGTTTAGGATAACTTAATCCCTGTTTAAGGTTAGTCTTGAAGCCGGTACCGGCAATGCCCGAAACATACCTGATACAGTCCGGTTTAGACCCCATACAAGCCGATTTTGAGTCGATACGTGCCTTTTTTGACCGGTACAGGTTGATTCCACCCAATACAGATCCGAAATTTGGGTACTTAAGTTGGGTTTCTACTTTTCCAGATTGTGTTTCTCGGTTTTTCATCCATATTTCATATTCTGTATGTATTTTGTCTCCAAATTGAATTGTGATATTTTTCTGCATCCATGTCAACTAAATTTGAGTCACTGTCTCTTGTGCCAAACTTTCATATGCTTATGAATTCGGTGAAGTTGAATGGAAAAAATTTATAAGTTGTGGTCAAAATCTGTTGAAATGTTTTTGAAAGGCAGGGTCTTCGTACCCAGTTGGTTGATTCAATGCTTGACTCAACTAGTTCTACATTTGCTCAATGGGAGCAAGAAGATGTTCAAATCTTTTCCCTTCCTCTCCATCATGTTCTCTCCCTTCTCCATCTTGTTCTTTTACCATCTGGTAGACAACCTGTTGGCTGTAGATGGGTATATACAATCAAATTCTGTCTTGATGGTTATGTGGAACGTCTGAAATCCCACTTGGTTGTTAAGGGTTATACTTAAACTTATGACATTGATTACGATGAGACTTTCTCCCCGATGGCCAAAATTTCTTTTGCTCGAGTATTGATCTCTCTTGCTACTAATTTGGATTGGCCCTTATTTCAATCGGATGTTAAAAATGCATTCCTACATGACGACTTAAATGAGGAAGTGTATAAGTAACACCCCTTCCCGTAGGTTAGGAATATTACGAAACATATATAACATAATGCCTGGTAAAGAGATTCATATCCTGATATACCTCATTTATTCAAAAGCTTCAAAAACATTAAAACTAAACTGAACATAATTGTTTTGAAATTGAATGTGAAGTAAAAAGAACATATATTAATCCTAAGAATGACATAAGTGAAATCTAATTCTTGTGTGATTAACACTTCTCGTTTGTTTTCGTAGATCAGATGAGTTGAGTTGAGATTAAAGTTAAAAAGTTGAATAAAATATTGTTAAGAGTATTTTTTTTTAATATTATTTTTGTTTTGGGATTTGAAAAAGTTGAATTGTTTATTTTATTTTGTATTGGAATTTGGGAAAGTGTAATGATTATATGAGATGAGATGAGATTAGATGTTTCTTGAAAACAAACGAGGTTTATTCCTTCCTAAGTTTTTGTACTAGATCCACTCTTGGCCCTCCAGCTCTGCATCATCGTAATCACCATCTATGAGAATTAAACATAGAAGAAAACAAAAAGACAAATAAAAATAAGTCGAATACTCAGTAAGTAGCACATCATACCGTAAAATATATTTTAGCTTAGCATAGACTTAATTTTTTGAAAGACTCTTCATACATACATATATCATCATAGATTCACGTGGCATATCTATTCATCCTTAACATGAGCGGAAACATACATAATCATTACAAACATGTACATGAATGCATAAATGACTTGCTTATCTTGTCTTTCACTTAAAATATGGTGAAACACGCTTGAGTCTGTGTTTCACCTAACTTGCATAACTTTTCATAACATGGAGTGAAACACGATTGAGTCCGTGTTTGACTTAACTTGTGGTTAACCACACTTGAGTCCATGGCACCGTCTTAGCATAACTTGTGGTGAACACACTTGGGTCCGTGTCACCTTTAAAACTTCTTATCTTTCTTAATGCATGAGAATTTGCTAGGCTTCATGAACTTTTCTAACATGGCATATTTGTACATGACATAACATGACATGACATATTCTTGTACATGGCGTAACACAACATGGCATATTCTGGTACATGACATAACATAACATGGCATAATCTTGTATATGGCATAGCATAACATGACATAACTGATCTAAGTACTACATGAACATGGCATACATGATCTGGCTATTTTATTACATGGCATACTTTACTTAAATTACTACATGAACATTTCATGGCTTCCATGCGATTTTAGTAACATTCGATCCATCAAACAACAAATTCATTCGTACAAGCATAATGTCATAATTCATCAACGATTGTGGAAGGAATCTAACCTTGACTTGGCTCTTAGCGTAGCGTAGATAACCATCGTAAGCACATCATATTTTTATACATAACAATAATATTTACAATACGCATGCATTATATGATCATACTATTTACCTTTTAGTGCTGCTTCCTGATTCCCACTTTGTAGTGTGTTACCTGTACGAGGTACTAGATGTTACTAATTTCTTAGTGAACGTGTCTAGCGTTCTAATTACTCAAGATCATACCATAGAGATAATTTAATCATATTCAATTACACTAAGATTAATAAGTAAAAATCATATTTAAATATTCAATTGGAATATTACTAAAATAATAGTATACTTTAAGTTTGGAGATGAGTTCTACTAGTAGCTGAGTTATTGAGTCAAAGGTCTTTAAGGTGAGAAGAGATGGGGGTAGGGTGTGCATTACTGAGAAAGGATGGAAAGGTGTAAGCTATTTATGGTTGGGTGTAGAGACTACTCGTTGGGTGGTTAGCTCACTTAAGACTTGTTTGAAGTCTGGGAGCAAAGGATTCTATTCTGCTCGAAGGGAAGGGGATAGAGGTCTCACAACCCAGCGATGTTCAAATTCACGTGGTTCATACATGGCTTTGGCGGTGTATGGTGGGGGAGGACGCAGAAGCTATATTCTCATACCCGAAGACAAGGCTGGAATGGGGTGGAGGAAAATGGTGGAGGAAAATGGTGGAGGTGCTGAAAGGCATGGTCAGTGTTGATTCACAGGGGAGAAGGAATTCAGCAATGACGGTATCTTTGCCGACGATGGACAGAAACAGAGGTGGACAGGGAAGTATAGTAACTCTCCCGTTGGCTCAGTCGTACAAAGATGTAGTGCAGACACCCCGTGATATGAGACTTTCTGCCTCGGTAGACCTGCAAAGAGTAGGTGAAGTTTCTGTTTCGGTAGGTGCTCATAGGCGAGTGGGTGATGGCAGAGGAGTGTCTGGGCAGAATGAAGTAAGAATTTTGAGGGATTTGTGGGATATGCAGTTCACGTTGGAGGAGATGGCTGTTAAAGTCAAAGGCTTAATACGTTGCGTTTTGGGTAAAGAAGCCTTGGGGATGAGCTTGGGCCTGAGTAGTGGACTGGAGCCTTCTATTCCAACGGGGAAGGATCAGTCTATGAGGGAGGCCCAACGCCAACGACAAGCCGTGCCCGAGTTCAACCAGCAGAAGGGCTTCGTGTGGAGGAAGAAGACACAGCCCAGGGCTGGCCCAGCGGCAGGTGGGTCAGAGCCACCGTCACCGGTGAAGACTCAGACGGCGGCGAAGACTCAAGACGGCGGCGTCGAAGGCCCTCGATACCTCGACGGAAGCAGTAGTAAGGTCCATGGAGCTTGGAGAGGTGATCTTATGTGATTATGCCGTTAGATGTGCTGCCATCGACTAGGCCGACGGAGGTAGCAGTGATGAGTGAAGGGGGGCTTCTTGAGAGTAAAGACAAATACGACTCAGTTAGTGAAGATTGAGATGTTGCGGTTGAGCTGATAATAGCACATGGGTGCTCCCCTTGGGTATAGAAGGTGCCGATAGTCTCAGAGGAAGGCTTGGGTCGGTTAGAAATGGTTTCGATAATCTTGGAGGAAGGCTCGGGTGAGTTAGCTTGGGGGGTAGGGGAAATTGTAGAGGCTGCCGAGGGACATAATGAGGCCTTGTCCTTTGGGGTCATGCATACGTTGATGGTGGAAGGGGGTAATAGCCTTTTAAAGCATTTTTTGAATTTAAAGGGAAGTAGGCAGATTGATTTTGAACTGCCAGATATGGAAGAACAAGATAGGCCTTTGGACCCACAGCTAGAAGTAGCTATTTATGAGGAGGAGGAGGGGAGTTCATCACGATTACAGATGACTCCTCTTTAGATTGTGTCTAAGGAAGCTTCAGACTGGGTTTTTAAAAAAGTGGAAGAGATTCAAAGTTGTGTGGGTCTCTTTTATGATGGTTATGAACAACAATTGATGGCACTTCTAGTAGCCATTGAAGCTGGTCGATCCACGGCTGAGAAGTCAACTGCGAGAAAGGAGCGGGAGCTGAGACGCTTGCATTGTTCCATTAATTACGACAATAAGGAAGGTACTTTAGGGAGGGACAGATCTAAGGGGAGGGAAGCTAGTTCTGTTAATGAAGCCTAAAATCTTGTCTTGGAATGTAAGGGGGCTCAACAATGTCAATAAATGCCTCCGTATTAGATCCATGGTTCATAGCTGGAAGATAGATGTCATATGCCTCCAAGAAACAAAATTGGAAATTATTGACCGGAGGGTAATCAGGAGTTTGTGGAGAGGTTCGTTTGTTGGCTGGACTTATTTACCCTCTTTAGGTGCCTCAGGTGGAGTGCTAGTCATGTGGGATAGTAGAGTAGTCGAAATGGTAGAAGAGTGCATTGGAGACTACTTGGTGGCATGCGTATGAAGGAATATGGAAGATGGGTGGTCATGGGCATTAGCGAGTGTATATGGTCCTAATAGGGATCGGGATAGGAAACTACTATGGGATGAAGTATCAGGGTTGCTGTTTTTGTGGGATTTACCTTGGTGTTTATGTGGGGATTTCAATATCGTTTGCTTTTCAAGTGAAAGGGAGGGCCTATCTTCGACCACTACAGCTATGGAGGCTTTCTCACAGCT
>QEOT01006483.1:16560-46603 GCA_003123785.1 Pterocarya stenoptera
GGGTATACGTGGTTCAATTCTAGAGGTGGTTCAAGATTGGACAGATTTTTGGTATCATCGTCATGGGAAGCTCACTATCCGAAATTGTGCCAAAAACGATTTCCAAGGGTAGGATCGGACCACTTTCCCATTATTCTTGAGTGTGGGGGTATTCATGAGGGCAAATGGTACTTTAAGTTTGAGAATATGTGGTTGGAAGTGGAGGGCTTTGTTGATAAGGTAAAAAGTTGGTGGCTGTCATACCAGTTTGAGGGGACTCCTAGCTTTGTTTTGGCTAGTAAACTCAAAGCTCTAAAAACTGATTTCAAGATATGGAATAAGGAGGTGTATGGGTTGGTTGAGCAGCAGAAAAAAGGCCTTTGGGATGAGCTTCAATCCTTGGAAGCTGATGGGGTTAGTGAGGAGAATTTGTCTAGGAAGAATGAAGTAAAAATTGAACTTGAGAGGGTTCTTTTGAGGGAGGAGATATCATGGAGGCAAAAGTCGAGAGTTCTTTGGCTTAAAGAGGGAGATAAGTGCACTAGCTTTTTTCATAAAATGGCGAATTCTCATCATCGTAATAATGCTATTGAGATGTTAAGAATTGGAAATATTCTGGTTTCCTCCCTTGCTGAGATCCAAGAGCAAGAAGCTCTATTTTAAGTGAGACGGAAGATTGGACACCTAAGATTGATGGTTTGAACTTTGCAGTGGTGGATGAATATTTAGCAAGATGGCTTGAGAGGCCCTTCGAAGAGCTGGAGGTGCACCGGGTGGTTTGTGGAATGAGGAGAGACAAAGCTCCCGGACCGGATGGGTTTACTATGGCATTTTTCCAAGATTGCTGGGAGTTTGTGAGGGAAGATGTGATGAAGGTGTTCCATGAATTTTTTGAGCTTCCAAAGTTTGAAAAATCTTTGAATGCCACCTTTATTGCCTTGATTCCAAAGCGGGTGGGTGCTTCGGAGTTGAAGGAATTTCGCCCAATCAGTTTAGTGAGCAGCGTTATAAGATCATTTCAAAGGTGTTAGCAAATAGAATGAGTAAAGTGATGGAGAAGATCATTTCTAAATTTCAAAATGCCTTTGTTAGAGGACGACAAATCATAGACTCAGTGCTGGTTGCAAATGAATGTGTTGATAGTCGCATTCGGGAAGGATTATCAGGGGTTCTTTGTAAGTTGGATATGGAAAAAGCTTACGATCATGTAAACTGGAATTTTCTTTTGTACGTGCTTAGAAGATGTGGTTTTGGAGATAAGTGGTGTGGCTGGATAAGCCATTGCATTTCAACTATCCGCTTTTCGGTGCTTGTTAACGGTCAGCCTTGTGGATATTTTCTGAGTTCAAGAGGTTTGAGGCAGGGGGATCCTTTATCTCCCTTCCTATTCGATATTGTGATGGAGGCATTGAGTCGTATGGTGGAGGCAGTGGTAGGAGTAGGTTTAATTTGGGTTTTTCAGTGGGATCTAGTTCTAATGGCTTTACCACAATATCCCATTTGCTTTTCGCTGACGATACCCTTGTTTTTTGTGAAGCTGTGGGGGAACAAATTCAAGCTTTGAGAGCTGTCCTGCTGTGTTTTCAAGCTATTTTTGGATTAAAAGTGAACTTAAGTAAATCGGAGTTGGTACCGGTAGGAGATGTACACAACATTCATCATTTGGCAGCATTTATGGGGTGCAAAGTTGCTCTTCTACCCATAAAATATTTGGGACTACCTTTAGGGGCATCTTTTAAGGCCAAACATATTTGGGATGCGGTGGTAGAGGAGATAGAGAGGAAGTTGGCAGCATGGAAAAGGACCTATTTATCTAAAGGGGGTAGGATTACTCTTATAAAGAGTACTCTCTCTAATATCCCTACTTACTTCCTTTCTTTATTCCCTTTACCTGTCGGTGCGGCCAACCGAATTGAAAAATTGTATAGAAACTTTTTATGGGGAGGTATAGGAGAGGAGACTAAGGGTGGGTTTGGATGTTGAAGTGAGTTGAGTTGAGTTGAGTTGAGATGATAAAATATTGTTAGAATATTATTTTTTAATATTAAAGTTGTTTTGGGATTTGAAAAAGTTGAATTGTTTATTATATTTTGTATTGGGATTTGAAAAAGGTGTAATGATGAGTTGAGATGAGTTGGGATGAGTTGTACATCTAAACGAAGCCTAAAACTCCCCTAGTGAGTTGGAAAGTGCTGTCCGATGGTTGATGGGGGCTTGGGTATTTATAGCTTATGTAGTTTTAACAAGGCATTGTTGGGGAAGTGGTTATGGAGATATCATGGGGAAGAGGAAGCATTGTGGAGAGGGGTGATTGATTGTAAGTATGGTAGTGATTGGGGAGGCTGGTGCACTAAGGAGTGTAGGGGTTCATATGGAGTGAGTCTATGGAAGTTTATTAGAAAAGTTGGGGTTGTTTCTTGAAACAAGTTAAATTTTCGGTTGCGGATGGTTCTAAAATCAGGTTTTGGTTGGATATTTGGTGCGGGGATACTGAATTGGCTAGAGCCTTTTCGGTTGCTTTCAGATTGGCGACTAACAAGTTAGCTTTAGTTTCAGAGTTGATGGGATCTTCCAATGGAGGGGTACTTTGGGACGTTAGCTTCTCCAGATCTGCCCAGGATTGGGAAGTAGAGGAGGTTACTGATTTTTCAGATTGTTGTATTCAGTGGAGATAAGAAGACAGGGCAGAGACCAACTATGCTGGAGACAAACAGCCACTAAAAAGTTTACAGCTCGGTTATATTATAAGGTGATATTAAACCAGCCCCATATTGGCTTTCCTTGGAAGAGGATTTGGAAGGCTCATGTTCCGACTAGGGTGGCTTTTTTTGTATGGACAACAGCATTAGGGAATATTCAGACTATAGACAATTTGAGGAAGCGTGGAATGATTGTCTTGGATTGGTGCTTTATGTGCAAGAAAGATGCAGAATCAGTGAACCACCTACTTCTTCATTGTGAAATGGCTAAAGTGCTGTGGGATGGAGTGTTTGGAAGGGTTGGGCTGAGCTGGGTTATGCCAAGAACAGTGGTCGAATTTCTAGCAAGCTGGTCCAACTTTCAAATGCATACTTGTCACCAAGTGGCAACTGCTTGGAAAATGCTGCCTCTGTGTATTATGTGGTGCATTTGGTTAGAGAGAAACGAGAAGTGTTTTAATGATAGAGAAAGCAATATAGGCGAATTTTGGAAGTTTTTTATAAGCACTATGCTTAGCTGGTTTTCTGCTATTGTACTCAAGGGAGGGGCTGTAAACAACTTCATGTCTTCGCTTATCTAACTATTAGAATGTAACTAGGTGTTTCTTTGTATACTTCCTATGTATTTGGGCTTCGTCTATTACATTGCGTTTTAATAAATTTTTAACTTATAAAAAAAAATAGTATACTCTAAAATATACTTTAAATCCCTTAAATACTTCATATACTAATTTAATTCTATGGGCTCATATTTATTTGAGTAAAACTTTGGCCTAATTTAAATTCCAGCCCAGCCCTTACCTTTGGCCTGCTTTAGCTGAGAATTGTCTCCTCCAGATGCGGGGACTACACTTGGTCCAATAGTAGAGGGTGGTCATGGTTGGATAGATTTCTAGTCTCTTTTTCGTGGGAGTCACATTTTACGGACCTATGCCAGAAAAGGTTGCCACGGGTATGTTCCGATCATTTTTCAATTTTGCTTGATTGCGGAGGAATTCATGGGGGTAGGCGTCCTTTCAAATTTGAGAATATGTGGTTGGAAGTTGAAGGCTTTGTGGAGAAGGTAAGGGCTTGGTGGGAAGCTTATTCTTTTGAGGGTACCTGTAGCTTTATAGTGGTGGGTAAACTTAAAGCTCTGAAGGCTGATTTAAAGAAGTGAAATGAGGAAGTCTTTAGACACACAGAAGTGTAGAAAAATATTCTCTGGGATGAGTTGCAAGCATTGGAGGAAGGGGATGTTAATGAAGATTCTTTGTTAAGGAAGAATGTGGTGGTGATTGAAATTGAGAAAGTCTTGTTGATGGAAGAAATATCTTGGAGGCAAAAATCAAGGGCGCTTTGGTTGAAGGAGGGGGGATAAATGCGCTAAGTTTTTTCACAAGGTGGCCAATTCTCATAGGCGCAACAACGCTATTGAAGTACTTCACTCAGGTTCAAATGTGTTACATTCCCCCGAAGAGATCCAAGATCATATAATATAGTATTATGAGGATCTCTTAGCTGACAAAGTAGAATGGCGTCCCAAACTTGACGGCTTAAGTTTTGACCAACTGGATTCGGATGTTGCAAGTTGGATGGAGAGACCGTTTGATGAAGAGGAGGTGCATCAAGTGGTGAGAGGTATGTGCAAAGATAAAGCCTCGGGCCTGGATGGTTTTTCTATGGCTTTCTTTCAAGAGTGTTGGGATATAGTGAAGGAGGAAGTGATTCAGATTTTCCATGCTTTTCATTCTAATCTTAACTTTGAGAAGTCATTAAACGCTACTTTCATTACACTCATCGCAAAGATAGCCGACGCCCATAACTTGAAAGACTTCCGGCCTATTAGCTTGGTAGGTGGGATCTACAAAATCATTTCAAAGGTGTTTGCTAATTGTATGAGTTTGGTGATAGACACACTCATTTCCAAACCTCAAAATGCTTTCATTCAGAGTTGGCAAATTTGGGATTCAGTTTTGATATCAAATGAGTGTTTGGAGTCTTTGGACAGCTGGTTAAGAGAAGGCCTTTTTGGGGGGTCCTTTGCAAGCTAGACATGGAAAATGCTTATGACCATGTGTATTGGGACTTTCTTTTCTATATGCTCAGAAGATGTGGCTTTGGGGATAGGTGGTGTGAATGGGTTGAACATTGTGTTTCGACCGCTCGGTTCTCGATATTAGTCAACGGAAAATCTTGTGGTATTTTTAAGACTTGGAGGGGTTTGCGTCAAGGGGATCCGCTTTCACCTTTCCCTTTTGTTTTAGTGATGGAGGCTTTTAGCCGCATGGTGGAGGCTGCAGTAAGAGGGGGGGGGGGATTTCTTGCTGGTTTTTTGGTGGGAAACAATAGTAATGGTGTCAGCTCCATTTCCCACTTGCTATTTGTAGATGATACACTCATCTTTTGTGATGCTGTTTGTGAACGGATACAAGCTCTAAGGGCGGTTTTGTTGTACTTTGAAGCGGTTTTGGGACTCAAGGTGAACTTGGGAAAGTCGGAATTGGTACCGGTTGGGGATGTGAGTAATATTGCTTCTCTAGCAGAGTTGTTGGGTTGTAAAATTGCCTCTCTTCTTATGAAATATTTTGGACTTCCTTTGGGGGCGTCATTCAAAGCAAAGAGCATTTGGAATGGGGTGGTAGAGAAGATTGAAAAAAGACTATTAGGGTGGAAGCGACTATATCTATCAAAAGGGGGGAGATTAACTCTTATCAAAAGTACCCTCTCCAACCTCCCCACTTACTATCTTTCTTTATTCCCATTACCGGTGTGTGTGACAAACTAGATTGAAAAGACCATTCTTGTGGGGTGGCATGGGGGAGGAAACTAAATTTCACCTTGTAAGTTGGCCAAGGGTGAGCTTTCCGATTGCGAATGGTGGGCTAGGGGTGCAAAACTTGAGTACTTTTAGTAAGGCACTCTTAGGGAAGTGGTTGTGGAGGTATCAAATGGAATAGAACTCGTTGTGGAGAGCGGTTATTGATCACAAGTATGTTAGTGTGTGGGGGAGATAGTGCTCTAAGGAGGGTAGGGGGTCTTATGGAGTAAGTTTATGGAAGTTTATTAGAAAGGGGTGGAGCACTTTTGAAAAACATATTAAGTTTGAGGTGGGTGATGGAGCAAGAACCTGCTTTTGGTTCGATGCTTGGAGTGGGGTGAGCCCTCTTTACACTGCTTTTCCAGTTGTTTTTTAATTTGGCAGAAAATCAATAAGCTGCAGTTTTAGATTTGTTGTGTCGTGCAAATGGGACGGTAACTTGGAATGTCATTTTTACTAGAAATGCTCAAGATTGGGAACTTGAATAAATGACAGATTTTTATAGCTACATGTATTCAGCAAAATTAGGAGGTAATGGGGGTGATCGTATGTTGTGGATACACACGGGCGGAAAAAAGTTTACTTTCAAATCTTTTTATAAGGCTTTGACAGTTCAACAACCCACATTCTTTCTGTGGAAGAGCATTTGGAAGGTTTTAGTGCCGTCTAAAGTTGCATTTTTTACTTGGATAGCTGCACTTGGGAAGATATTGATGGTTCGTAATCTAAGAAAGCGGGGTATGGTGGTCAAGGAATGGTGCTACATGTGTAAAAGGAATGGGGAATCGATAGATCACTTGCTTCTATATTGTAAGGTGGTTGGGGAGTTATGGGCTGGTATCCTCAATAGAGCTGGGTTGAGCTGGGTAATGCCTAAGAGTGTGGTGGAACTACTAGCGTGCTGGAACAAAAGGTATAGTAGCACTCAACTGTCATCAATGTGGCGAATGATACCTTTGTGCTTAATGTGGTATTTATGGTCCGAAAGGAATGATAGGTGCTTCAATAACAAGGAGCGTGCAGTGGGGAAAATCTGGAATTTATTTGTATTCTCTCTTTTACAATGGTTTTCTGCTATTGTACTGAAGGGTGGAAGTGTCCATGAGTTTCAATCTTCTTTTCAGTTCACTAGAATGTAATTAGGTGTCTCACTTTGTATACTTCCTATGTACTTGGGCATTGCCTAGTTTCATTCTACTCAATAAAGATTCTTACTATGCCAAAAAAAAAAAAAGTAGTTTCTGTAAAAGTGCAACCTGGCCCATATTACTTTTAAAACACAAATCCATTTGGAATAAGCCCAGTACGCTTTGTCTTAGGAAAGCACTTGGCTGTATGGGCTTAGGCCCCAAGAGCCCATTATGACTTAAAGGGTGGCTACTAGAAGACAAACAGGACAAAACAAACAAATGAAGGGGGAATGAAGGCGACGCAACTGAGAGGGGCTGAGTGCGACGATGGCTCTAGGTGGCTGGGAGTGAAGGCGACGCAACTGGGAGGTCCCTATGGTGGTGTGACACCGAGAGAGATGGAATTGAAAACTCAAATAACTGAGAGGAAGGAAGGGTGAGTGCGATGGCAGTGGCTTACCTGAGGGAGTGGATGCAATGAGACTAGGATGACCGGCAGTTTCTGGCACCGTGGGTGGTGCTCCGATGTCTTGGCGTGGTCGGCGGTGGCTATGCGGAGTATTAAGCTTGTGCAAAAGTGAGTTCTTCCTCCAGGTATTTTTGTGTGTTTAATTCAGAGGGTTTCGTGGGATTTTATAGATGATGGGGGAGGGAAGTGGCATGACCCCTCAGGAGATATGCTAGTGTTTGAAGTTGGCTACACTTAGGAAATTATTCCTACTAGGATACGAACACTGAGAGGATTTTCTGAAGAGTGAGTTGGAGTTAGTTTCAAACTAGGAACCTATTCAAATATGGGAACCTAATGGATGACTATACGAAGACTTTGATAAGGAAAGAATTACTGTTTTAATTTATCTGTTAGCATATTTAATAAAATACTGATAATAACTAAATCAAAAAAATAATAATAATTTTAGGCCCTAAATTTGGACCCGTATGTTATAGTATATGGAGCAACCACCTGAGTTTGTTGCCCAAGGGAAGTGTCAAGGTACTGTGTGCAAGTTAAAAAAGGCACTATATGGTTTGAAACAATCTCCTCGAACATGGTTTGGGAGGTTCTTTGATGTTGTATTGGCATTTGATCTTCATAGATGCCAAACAGACCACTTGGTATTTCACCTACATAGTGATGCAGGTCATATCTTGTTGGTTGCATATGTGGATGACATTGTAATTACTGGGAGTGACTTAGCTGGAATTGCTAGGTTGAAACAGTTTTTACATGATCAGTTTTAGACAAAAGACTTGGGTAAACCTAGATAGTTTCTTGGAATTGAATTTGGTAGATCTAAAAAAAGTATTAACCTATCTTTGAGAAAATATGTACTTAACATTCTGGAAGAAATTGGCATGTTGGGTGCACGGCCTATTGACACTCCTATATACCCAAATCGTAAACTCTTGAAAGAGGAATGAGAGTTGTTTGGAGATCCAGGTAGGTATTAAAGACTTGTTGGGAAATTGAATTATCTTACTATCACTAGATATGATATCTCTTATGCAGTGAGTGTAGTGAGCCAATTTCTACAAATGCCGAGGGTCTCACATTGGGATGCTGTAATCCATATTCTTCGTTTTCTTAAGCGAGCTCCTGGCCTTGGATTGTTATATAGACCAAATGGACATCTTGGAATTGAAGCTTTTTTCAGATGCTGATTGAGCAGAATCTCCGTCAAATAGAAGATCTACTACTGGATATTGTACTTTTGTGGGAGGGAACTTGGTTACATGGAAGAGTAAGAAGCAAACAATAGTAGCTCGGTCCAGTGCAGAAGCTAAATACAGAGTAATGGCTCACACTACTAGTGAGCTGACATGGTTGCAACACTTAGAGATTGGGTTTCTAGCTCCTGTTCCTCTTCAGTTATTTTGTGATTATCTAGCTGTAGTGCATATTGCGTCTAATCCTATGTTTCATGAGAGGACTAAGCACATTGAGATTGATTGTCACTTTATTCGGGATAAGATACTAAGTGGTGACATTTATATACCCTTTGTGAAGTCTGTTGATCAACTTGTAGATATGTTTACTAAACCACCGTGTTATAGTCGATTAAAGCTTATTTGTTCCAAGCTAGGTTTATATTATATATATGCCCTAGCTTGAGGGGGAGTGTTAGTGGACATGGTTGTAATTAGTGTAACTTATGAGGATATAATTGTCATTTGTATGTAGTATGTATATACTGATGAACATCAATGAATAATATGAAGAATTCTCTCTATGTTCGACTATAGGATTCTTATTGTAACTTTAGTTTGATTATTAGTTAGAAGTCCTTTTTGTTGTGTTTGCACTTATCACCCACAAAGTTATTACTGTTGTGCTGAAAGAAGCTTTGTTTATATTTTTCCCGAAGATGATCCACCAAAAGATATCTCACATTTTTCATGTCTATAGTGTTAGATACTGCAGCAGGAGTCTGGTGTGATACGAAATCTGTTGTTACCACTCCTAGGACCGGCAGATATAGTGCTGATGCAGCTGGTGGAGATGCTGCTGTTGAATTGACAAGGCGTTGCAGGCATGCAGCAGCTGCAGTTGGTGACTTAATATTTATTTATGGTGGTCTACGTGGTGGTAAGAGATCAATATAATTATTTAACAATTCATCTTTGTGCATATTTTTCCAATTCTCCAATTGTAGACATGAATCGTGCTTCAAGAAAACAATTTTACACCTGTGTTTTTAGAAGTCTTTTTTGTGAGGGATTGTCAGGTAGCTATGTAATCCACTTGAAGACTTGCTTTTATAACTTATGTGAAGGAAATTAATTTTTTCTGGTTTCTGGAGTTCAATTTGAGTGCCTTTGATAAAGTGGTGTCGGTTTGGATTTTAATATGGAGTGAAAGATGAATGTTGACGCCTTTTAACAGAGTAGTTAGCTTAATTCAATTTTTTCTATTGTCATGGATTTTGCTTCATCTGCAGTTAAAGATATCGAAGTTAAGGCCTTGAGTGGGTCATGGTACAATAGGTACTGCATTGATGAATAATTAGAATTGGACTTTGGATAGAACACAAACAGGCAATCTGTGATTTTGGGGGAAGAAGGAAACCAGGAAAGGATTGGAATATTATAAGTAATGAGATTTAAAATTGTGGTGTAGATATTTGAGGGTAATATACATGCATCAGTCACAAGACAAGATGTGGATCTAAATGGTGTTTTTATTCTCCATTAATTGTGATATCATCCTAACCAGATGTGCATCAATCACAATTTCTCTCTTCTTTTGGTCATAAATGTAGGCAGCAAACTTGGGCCATCTTGCATGATGCAGCCGGCTGGTCAAGTTTATTAGGGAAACGAGTCCCTAAAATTTCTTATAGGTATTTATCAACGGAGTTAAATGACTAGGAGCATTAAATTGAGTTAGGCCTGTATTCTCTATACACTAGGAATGAGAATCTGCAAACGCAGACCACTTTGACAGAAAACTTGTATTTCGGGGACTATTCCATTAATCTTTCAGGCTTTATCTAACCACTAGGGGCTGGCTCAAGTCGTAAGGGCCTTGGTCTTGGTGGCATGCTCTCTCCTGGTCTAAGGTTTGAATTCTCTTGGGTGCAAACAATTTCCAGATGCCATTGGACTCAGGCAATTTCCCCTTGAGTTACCTGAGGTGCACTTGTGGGAAACTCCTTGTTGAGGGCTTGTGTGTTCCCAGGATTAGTTGGGACTTTGTTCTTGAACACCCGCTGACAATAAAAAAAAGAATTTTTTTAGGCTTTATCTATTTCTATGCTGCAAACATGGTATCTTTGCACTATTATCCAGCAGTATTAAAACAAAGTAAAGATTGTTAGCTTTTGGTCTGCGATGTAAGATTCATAAGCTTTTCTGGGTGGTGGTGTTTCAAAGCCTTTATATTTTGAATATTGTAGTTCATTGTGATTAAGTGTGGTTGAGCTGATAACGTTTTAGCTTAGTAATTTGTTGTGTTTATGCTATAGGGGTCTTGCTCGATGACCTACTTGTTGCTGAAGATCTGGCAGCTGCTGAAACAACAAGTGCCGCTTCACATGCTGCGGCTGCAGCTGCTGCGTCTAATATTCAAGCAGGGCGGTTATCTGGAAGGTATGGATTTGTTGATGAAAGGTCAAGGCAAACAATGCCAGAAGTAACTCCTGATGGTGCAGTTGTGCTGGGAAATCCAGTTGCCCCCCCTGTGAATGGTGACATATATACTGATATAAGCACAGAAAATGCTATGCTTCAGGGATCACGGTTAGCTGTTATAGCATTTATATTTGCATTGACATAATTATCAATTTGTACTCTTTGTGTTACTGTTTTTACTATCATTATTATCATCATTTTTCCTGAGCTGCCTTCCTTATTCATTCGAAGAGTATATGGATGTGCACTTTTATGCAGGAGAATGAGCAAAGGTGTTGAGTATTTGGTTGAAGCATCAGCAGCCGAAGCAGAGGCTATCAGTGCAACATTGGCTGCTGCCAAGGCCCGGCAAGTTAATGGAGAAGTTGAACTGCCTGACAGGGATCGTGGGGCAGAGGCTACCCCCAGTGGGACACAGATATCTACTTTAATTAGGCCTGATTCTGTTGGGTCTAATAATATTGTTCCAGCTGGTGTTCGGCTGCATCACAGAGCTGTCAGTATTAGCTTTTGATAATCTTTTGAATATCATCTCAAGCCAAAATTTCCATGAGAATGTGTTAAACTGGTGCCATTATCTGATGTTTTGCTACATATATTTTCAGGTTGTCATAGCTGCTGAGACTGGTGGAGCTTTAGGTGGCATGGTTAGACAGCTTTCAATCGACCAATTTGAAAATGAAGGCAGGCGGGTCAGTTATGGGACCCCGGAGAGTGCAACTGCTGCTAGAAAACTATTAGATCGACAAATGTCCATCAATAGTGTGCCAAAAAAGGTATAGTGGATCTTAATTAAACAGACACTGCATAAGATGCATATTCAAATGATGTGGAACCATGAAATAATGAAACAGGATATGTGCAACCTACCACAATTAGTTCCAGAAAATTTCTTTCTTTTTCTGTATGCTTACTCTAATACCTTGTTCTTAAATGGTTGATGTCACTAAAAATAGGACCCGGATGTCATTTCTTTTGTTTAATCACAGGCTCTAATAGTTTTGACGTATTGAGGTATGTGTTTGGTTCATGAAAAAAAATTCTGTTTGTATACCAATATTTGTAGTTGGGACAGGTCCGGGTTGGGTTGATATCATTGGAACTGTCAATTAAGATGTTTCTATTTGTGCTTACTTGGCTTGACTGGCTACTATAATATGGCTTTCTAGATCAATACACATACTGATGATGTGTCAAACAAAGAATAAACTTCCTAATTACTTTACATATAAAATAAACTTCCTAATTACTTTTTTGATAAGTAAACTTCCTAATTACTAATTCAATGTTTTGCAATCTTGATCCTTCGCTTCTAGACCCACTTAAGTGTTTGAAGTTTCCCTGGACATCTACTCTGCCTATTTCACAAGAACTCTCTCTCTCTCTCTCTCTCGCCCCATCTTGATAAGCCATATTTTCTGTAAAATAGTTCATTTTTGACCTGGATTCTTCTAAAGTATCTTTGCAAAATTAGATTGGTCCATTAGATTGGGCTTTCGAGCATACGCTGTTGATGCAAAGATGTTGAAGTTTTCAGCAGTCAATGGGGAATTGGTTCTGCACACAGTAGAAAGAAGTGGCAGGGTCTGGGCTGGGGTAGAGTTAGTGTGGATTGGCTGGTGGGTGGTGGAAGCTTTGGTCCAGTCAGGGCGATTGATTGTGAAGTCCTCTAGGGTTGTAAACACAACCCCCATAGCCCAGAGTTGTTCCACTCGCCATGGTAGGTTCTTGGTGTTGGCAAAGTACCGAGGAGGTGGCCTGTGAGGCTTTGTCATCATACCTCAGGGATGAGATGGTCTGGGTTGGAAAAGGTTTTCTCTTGAACTTTCATGTGTGGTGGTTTTTTTCTAGACATGGATTGGTGTCAGAAATCCAGTGGGATCTCTCCTAAAGACCCATGTTGGGAGTGAATGGCATGGCAAGCCTGGTAAATTGTCTGAGATAGTGACAAGCAGCCCTTTGGACTTCAAACAACTCTTGACAGAGAAATTGCCACAATCATATACTGTGTGTCTACCTGGATCGCGTCCCTCTACCTATTTAATAATATTGCATGACTTATGCGAAAAAGATTTATCTGGATTACGATGACTATGTTATTGTACTTGAAGAAGCATGTTATCGATCTCATTCATTCGAATGCCTTAAAGACTATTTTGTTTTGCTCCCTTATTTTTTTGTTACCTGTTGGGTGTACATGCATCTATCAATTACATCTGTCTTTCTTCAAATTTTGAGATGCTTGGACACTTCTAATTTGCCGAACTTTTTCAATTTCTTCTCCCAACTTCATCGACCACTTTATCTCATGTCTATGAATAATGCCCCTGTATAATGTCTCAACCCTGCCTGTGAAAGAAAATTTATGCTTGCTTTGTTTCTATTTTTGTATTGGTTTTTTCAAAGAGTTTCTTTTTTAACTCCTGATCAGGTCATAGCACATCTTCTAAAGCCTCGTGGCTGGAAGCCTCCAGTTCGCAGGCAATTTTTTTTAGATTGCAATGAAATAGCTGATCTCTGTGACAGTGCAGAGCGCATATTTTCTAGTGAACCAAGTGTCTTACAGCTTAAGGCTCCCATCAAAATATTTGGTGATTTGCACGGGCAATTTGGGGATCTCATGCGCCTTTTTGACGAGTATGGAGCACCTTCAACTGCTGGTGATATTGCGTAAGTAATCTGATTAATTAATTCTTTTTTGCCGAGCATAACAAATCCATTGGGCAAATGAGCACCAGCTCAAATGGAATTTACTCTTCCTTTAAGAGTGGGGCGGAGGATTAAGGCTTTGACCCTCCAATGGAATTTCCTCCCTTCAAGAGTGTGGTGGAGGATACGGTCGTGGGTTCAAAATCATTTGGTACATATATAATTTTAAATAAAATATGTAAGAGTAGTCCAGATCTGGATATTTTGTTTTGTGGGCAATCCATGGCTCAACCGGATGCACTGATGTTCTTTTATTTATTTTATTTTTTTGGGGGGTAGGGAGGGGAATTGGTTGATGCAATTTTATGGCAATGAAATTGCTGGATGAGTTAACTTACTCAGTAAATGGTTCTATTGCTCTAATAGGATTGTTTGTATTGTCAGATTGTGGTATGGCATTTGTAGTTGAGTAATATTGTAAATTTAAGGAGCTGTAATACACGTATTTGGGGGTGGTAGATTAAAACCTTGAGAGCTGAAATTTGATTGAAATGTTTATTGTTGTATCTCTACCTGTGTCTTTTTCCCTGATCTGCTCTTCGGCATTTTTAGTCTGCACTGTGATTATTATTGCCCTAGATTCTGCACGGTTGCTCCTATATGTATACAGAAGGGTTTTTTCTTTTTACTTTTTTAAAATATGAATTCACTAGTAGTAAGTTTAATTTTAGTTTTATTTTCAAATTAAGTGAAGTTTAAATTTTGTATTCCAGACCTTGTCTATTCTCTCTCTCTCTCTCTCTCTCTCTCTCTCTCTCTCTCTCTCTCTCTCTCTCCCCGTCCCTTTTGCTGAGGGGAACCCTTGTATGCTCATTCAGCAGTGAAGTCGTTCCCCTTGGCATCTGAGTTTAGATTAAAGTTGAGGTTGAAAAACCTTTTTTTTGTGGGCGTTTATAGTTAGTATATGTTTTCGGTACTGTGTGGAACAGTTGTGAAGTCTTACTTTCAGAAAGTGAGATTATTGTTTACGGCTTCACTGTAATCCCATGCCCCGTGTATGTATGGGTGACGACTGTTTGTTCAAGTTTAAAGTTTGTTGCACTAGAATTCCTGGATCTCTGTATTGAAATAAGTCTCTTATTTTACCTTCAGTATTATGAAAAGTTACCTTGGTATGGTACAGGAGGTGTGTTCAAGATATGCAGGTTTAAAATCATTGTTTCTGCTAAGAAATGTGAATCAAGTTATAAATTTATGGCACAAATGAAGCTCTGGCATATATGCAAAGCATCCAAGGTTGTTTCTTGATTTTTACAAGATATGCTAACATTGGACAGCCCTTAAAACTGACAAGGGACCTACAAACATATATGTGCCTAGTGTACTTAATTATGAACTTTTGTTGTAGGGAAGGTAGAATTTAGGCTTAAGGATGGACTAAATGTTGGATTGGTTATGTTTTTTAGGGAATAATGGGTTGATTGGGGAAACGTTTTCAAGCTGTATACAGTAGGGTCATTGTTTTGATCAAAGTGTAGAATTGTAGGTATGATCTGGTCTAAAAGATGGCTCGTTGTTCCTTTACAGTTGAATCTGGTAGTGCTGGATAGCAATAAATGATTAACCTAGAAATATGCAATTAGTTTTCCATGATAGCACATAATTCTCTGTAAAATAGCTGATATAGACGCAAAATTAATGGAATATAAATTAAATTAGAAATTCCTTATGATATCTGAATGAATCGTGGAATCATTGCTAACCAGAATAAGATAATCTGTACTTTTTTATTATTATTTTATTTTCAGTGTTGACAAGTGCTAGGTTTACACAAAAATCTTACACAAATTTACAAACTGATGTGACCTAATGTGATCCATCATATTGTAAATCTCTTTTTTTTTTTCATAAAATAGATTAACGGATTACATTATGCCACGTCAGTTTGTAAACTTCCTTGTGTAAGATTTCTTTGCAGACCAAACATTTCTCTTTAGTTCCTATAAATAAAGAAACCAAAACTTACAGTTTTGCCAAAAATAACCTTAGATGAGATGTTCATTGTTCTGATTTGAAGAGGTTGGAGCCTTGTTGGATATATCATATTTAATCAAAAGCTTAATTTAGTGCTTACTTTAGTACCTGTGATTGGGGCCATTGGTGGGCACCTGATTGGCTTTGGACATATTTGTGGAAACTAGCTTCATTTTATTGGGTCCATTCTTCATCTGTTCATTTTGGTCTTTAGGTTCATTTGTAATTATCCATTTAATGATGGTCATTGAGCTCACTCTTTTTCTCTTTGTTTGTAAGTAAACACTTTTTGTTCCCATCATGCTGATTTTGAATGGTTGACTATTAGATATATCGATTATCTCTTCTTAGGAGATTACGTTGACAGAGGACAGCACAGCCTGGAAACCATTACCCTCTTGCTTGCTTTGAAGGTAGTTCTGAGCTTGATGTATTCTCTGTTTTAAAAGTTATTATTGTCATTGTTTTTTTAATGCATACTATCAGTTCCTTTTGATCTTGCCAAGATTAATGCAATTTGCATTAATTTTGCAGGTGGAGTATCTCCACAATGTTCATTTAATACGTGGGAATCATGAAGCTGCAGATATTAATGCCCTTTTCGGCTTCCGGATTGAATGCATTGAGCGCATGGTATGTATTAATGCATCAAGTAATGCTGGTGTGCTCTTGTATCTACCGGTTGCTGCTAACAACTTCATAACTTGCTGAACAGGGGGAGAGAGATGGAATATGGGCATGGCATCGGATAAACCGATTGTTCAATTGGCTTCCTCTGGCAGCTCTGATTGAAAAGAAAATCATCTGTATGCATGGGGGTATTGGTCGTTCTATAAATCATGTGGAACAAATCGAGAATCTTCAGCGTCCAATTACAATGGAAGCAGGCTCAATTGTCCTTATGGATTTATTGTGGTCAGTGCATATCTATGCTGTTTCAATTTGGTGCTTGTGGTAATTCCATGTGTCTGTTTGATATGCAAGTGACATTTTATTTTGATTGTAGGTCTGACCCAACAGAAAATGACAGTGTGGAAGGGCTGCGACCTAATGCTAGAGGTCCTGGGCTAGTTACTTTTGGGGTGAGTGTTCTCTTGTAACTCCCTCTTCTTTGTTGTTAGATATTTTTCANAATTACAATGGAAGCAGGCTCAATTGTCCTTATGGATTTATTGTGGTCAGTGCATATCTATGCTGTTTCAATTTGGTGCTTGTGGTAATTCCATGTGTCTGTTTGATATGCAAGTGACATTTTATTATGATTGTAGGTCTGACCCAACAGAAAATGACAGTGTGGAAGGGCTGCGACCTAATGCTAGAGGTCCTGGGCTAGTTACTTTTGGGGTGAGTGTTCTCTTGTAACTCCCTCTTCTTTGTTGTTAGATATTTTTCCAGTGTATGTATTAAAAAAATGATTTAAGAGTTTTAATCCTGGAAGAGGTGGTATTCCAAAATTACATCTGCGAACATTGTAATTACATCTGACAAGTATATTTAGTCGGATAAAAAATGNAAAATGATTTAAGAGTTTTAATCCTGGAAGAGGTGGTATTCCAAAATTACATCTGCGAACATTGTAATTACATCTGACAAGTATATTTAGGTCGGATAAAAAATGTCTGTTGGCAGATCTGCTGATTTTTCTTAGGGTATTGCATCATGGGAAATGGCTTGCTTTGAAAAAAATGGGACCCGCCTGAAAAAAACTCACTTTTTTTATTTTATTTATTTATCATGGGACCCTCTTTTATTCAAAGGGCTTGTATGGGATTTGCATGCCCTGAGCTTGTATCTTCTTGCATTACTCATGTCATCATCATATTAGTTATAGGATGTTGATATCATTAGCAGAATCTACTGACTGTAAAAGAAGTAGAGAATTGTTTGGGTACTGGCTACTGATAGGACTTTGGTTATTTTGTCTGATTGGATGTTATTTTTTTCATTAATTTAATTTTATATTCCTCAATTGATCATCTGCCTCCCTCTGTTTGAATATATTTATAAACAGTCAAAATATTTTGAAGAACTTTTCTGAGAATTTATTTGGTGATCTGGTCCATTGATTAGACGGGTATTGGTTGGATAAAAAAGAGTTTTGTCTTTGATGTGAGAGGTCAAGACCAACCCCGTTCATCCTGGGTGAGTACTGGGAAAGTCACTGGCGGGCCAGTCTTGTACCAGTTTAACTGGGTCATACATGGGTAGGATGGGTTTTGGATAGGTCTCAAGTTCAGATCTTACTGATAATTGGTATTTTCAATATTGTATTGGTGTGTTATGTGCATCTAAATGCTTTGCTGTTTCAGCCTGATCGTGTAATGGAATTCTGCAACAACAATGATCTCCAGTTGATTGTACGAGCACATGAATGTGTTATGGATGGCTTTGAGCGCTTTGCCCAGGGACATTTGATTACACTTTTCTCAGCCACCAACTACTGTGGTATGTTCCTTGCTTTTATGACTGCTTGTGCCATGCTTACACTCGGATGATGTCNGTCTGTTGGCAGATCTGCTGATTTTTCTTAGGGTATTGCATCATGGGAAATGGCTTGCTTTGAAAAAAATGGGACCCGCCTGAAAAAAACTCACTTTTTTTATTTTTTTTATTTTTATCATGGGACCCTCTTTTATTCAAAGGGCTTGTATGGGATGTGCATGCCCTGAGCTTGTATCTTCTTGCATTACTCATGTCATCATCATATTAGTTATAGGATGTTGATATCATTAGCAGAATCTACTGACTGTAAAAGAAGTAGAGAATTGTTTGGGTACTGGCTACTGATAGGACTTTGGTTATTTTGTCTGATTGGATGTTATTTTTTTCATTAATTTAATTTTATATTCCTCAATTGATCATCTGCCTCCCTCTGTTTGAATATATTTATAAACAGTCAAAATATTTTGAAGAACTTTTCTGAGAATTTATTTGGTGATCTGGTCCATTGATTAGACGGGTATTGGTTGGATAAAAAAGAGTTTTGTCTTTGATGTGAGAGGTCAAGACCAACCCCGTTCATCCTGGGTGAGTACTGGGAAAGCCACTGGCGGGCCAGTCTTGTACCAGTTTAACTGGGTCATACATGGGTAGGATGGGTTTTGGATAGGTCTCAAGTTCAGATCTTACTGATAATTGGTATTTTCAATATTGTATTGGTGTGTTATGTGCATCTAAATGCTTTGCTGTTTCAGCCTGATCGTGTAATGGAATTCTGCAACAACAATGATCTCCAGTTGATTGTACGAGCACATGAATGTGTTATGGATGGCTTTGAGCGCTTTGCCCAGGGACATTTGATTACACTTTTCTCAGCCACCAACTACTGTGGTATGTTCCTTGCTTTTATGACTGCTTGTGCCATGCTTACACTCGGATGATGTCACATTTGAATTTTGGCCTTGCCCTCTACAGGTACTGCAAATAATGCAGGAGCAATCTTAGTTTTGGGTAGAGATCTAGTGGTCGTTCCAAAACTTATTCATCCGTTGCCACCAGCAATTTCATCACCAGAAACATCACCAGAGCATATAGAAGATACATGGATGCAGGTGATACTTCTTATATGTGCATGTAGTTCCTGAAAGTGAGATTTGATGATTGCAGCCTTGTTTTGGTATTAACCCGACCTAACTTTTTTTTTTTTATAACTTTTTTATTATTATCAGGAGTTGAATGCTAACAGACCTCCAACCCCAACTAGAGGCCGTCCTCAAATGCCAAACGATCGAGGTTCTCTCGCTTGGATATAGTACATTGGTTGGAATCATTTTCCTGTATTCATTCCAAGCCCATGCCATCACCTGGTGATACAGGGTTTGTATGGGAGCGTGAGGCTGTATACAGGGTTTGTTGCAGTTGTGATCTTGGTTCTCTGACTTGGGACACGATTAATCGGCCTTGAGATGAAAAGCTTTAGTGTTTTGGAGAGCCGGGTTACAGGCGGCAGATAGGTTTTGGTGATGTGCTAAAAGTACAAATTTGGGTCCGCACACCCTTTGTAAATTGAGCCACAGGCAGGTAGAAGTCAGTATTGGGTTTCTTCCAATGGGTTGGTAGTGATGGGTATTTTCCAATTTAAATACATGTAATTTTTTTAATTCCTTGTTTTAGGCCTATTAATTTCTCTCTTTCCAGAGGACCTGAGGTCTTTTATATGTGATGGTGAGATATATAATCTTTGTGGGGGCGTCCATGTATCATAGAGGTGTTGGTTCGTGTAATTTTCGTCTTTTGCTCTGTACAATGTAACTTTCGTGTGAAGATAAGAAACGTTTTTGCCCGACACAAAAATGTCAGAAGTTTTGGCTATAAAATACTGCATCTATGAATTCATAGTTCTCATTTCTCATCTTTTTCTTCGTCATTGATCGCCCACGCATGAACAAACCTGTCAAAAGAAGTCCAAAATGAGTACAGCTGGGTTTTTGTTTTGTATAATATTATATATAATTATGAAGTGTGTGAGTGTCGTAGAATCATTTTGACAAAAGATGATTTATTATTACAAAATTATTATTATTATTATTTTTTATGTGAATTTTATATTTATTAACTTTTTCAAAGGGATTATACGACGCTTATGCTCTGCAATTGTAAATATTAATTCTCTTTTGTTTTTATCAGGCAGTGGAAACCCTAATCAATTAACCATCAACGGAGACATGCCCCACGCACGGCTTATTACAGCCAAGAAGAGGGCGGTCAATTTCAAATCCCTGCAGTTTTGCAAATTCATTAGCATTTTATTCAATTGTGGGCTCCTACTGCTCATAGGCTATACATACATACTTGGCTCCTCGGCTTNGACAAAAGATGATTTATTATTACAAAATTATTATTATTATTATTTTTTATGTGAATTTTATATTTATTAACTTTTTCAAAGGGATTATACGACGCTTATGCTCTGCGATTGTAAATATTAATTCTCTTTTGTTTTTATCAGGCAGTGGAAACCCTAATCAATTAACCATCAACGGAGACATGCCCCACGCACGGCTTATTACAGCCAAGAAGAGGGCGGTCAATTTCAAATCCCTGCAGTTTTGCAAATTCATTAGCATTTTATTCAATTGTGGGCTCCTACTGCTCATAGGCTATACATACATACTTGGCTCCTCGGCTTACTTAGGATAGGTTTGGGGGGTGAGATGAGAATTTTGTGTTTTGTTTTAAAGTTTAAAATATTATTTTTTAGTTTTAGAATTTGAAAAAGTTGAATTGGAATTTGAAAAAGTTATATTGGGATTTGAAAAAGTTGAGTTGTTTATTATATTTTATATGGAGATTTGAAAAAGTGTAATAATGAGATGAGATGAAGATGAGAAATCTCATCTTGTTTTTGTCCCCAAACCTATCCTTAAGACTCCTGGTCCTGGGCTCGTCTCAGAAACGCTACTTGTAAGGACTTGACCAAAATCTTATGATGCAAGCTGATGACCTTCACGCAACACATGAAAGTAGGAAGCATTCGGCTAAGGATGTGTAACAACTCGGCCCACTATTATTAAGTATGAGATTAGAAAATAACTTCGGGTCAATTAAATTTAATGGGCCATAATTTATTAAGATTGACTAGGAATTTTATTGGGCCCGTAGACACAAGAGCTTGTTTTAGGGTCCATTGAGGTTTAGAGAATGATTTTTGTGCCATGCGGCATGCCAAGCTATACATTTAAAAAAAAAAAAAAAAAATCATCTTTGTTTGATTTGATTCTCAAGTGTCTTTCAGATTTTTTCCAAAGTTTTCATCCTACACAATTTTTCTTATGTTTTTAAACCAGTTGACAGGATTTCATTCCCGTTTTCTCTTGGTAGTCACAATAGTAAAACCTGATAAACGGAGAGTACCACTTCTCAGACTTCTTGCAAAACCTTGCTTCTCATATGATTTTGACTACTTTTCTCTATAAAAATGATGAAAAATGTTTTAGTTATAAAAATATTTTATAAAAGTAAACTTATGAACTGACATTGTTTGAAATTGTATGTTAAATTGTAAAGTTAGTTATATTGTAAAGTAAATTTTAATGTATTATCTGAAGTCATGTCAATTTATAAATATATTTTTATGTGATCTTTTTATAGCTGTAGCACTTCTAAAAAATGATTGATACCCAAAAGATCTCAATCTATTCACTCAACGAATCCACTTGTGGAGTGGCAGTGATATAGTAGAGAGAGAAAACTCCGGAAATATAATATAGTAAATAGCGTTTGAATAGAATATGAATAAAATAGGTAAAATTAATTGGCAGATTCTTCTTACGCATTTATTATAAGAAAGGAAAACGAAAAGAGTTGCTCACAGGGGCAAACAATAAGGATCCTTTATCATGGGTAAAGACAATACTGTTGATGTACTAACTTTATACAAAATGCTGACTGCAATCTAAAAAAATTTCAGTATTTGAGGAAAAATGAGAAGCTGGTGATGGAGAGATTAATGATGCAGATTGTGCCTATTCATAAGCAAAGCGTCTCCTTTGTTAAATGGAATATGCTTCCAACAAGTAGGATGAAGCTTAATGTAGATGGTGGTGCTTGCAATAATCCCGGTGAGGCAGGGGGTGGGGGGATAATCTGAGATTCCAATGGGAGAGTTATAGCAAGTTTTGCACATGCTTATGGAGTTGCTTCAAACAATGTTGCAGAATGTCGAGCATTACTTGATGGTCTTCGGTTATGTAGAAATTTAAGGTTGCGAGATGTAATAGTAGAGTCGGACTCGATGGTAATCATGAATAGGCTTGCTTCTGGATTTTGTCGACTTTGGTTCTTGTGGGATTTTTGGGAAGAGATTAAAGAGATTGCCTTAAAGTTAAATGCTCGATTTAGGCATATCTTCCGTGAAGCAAATATGGTATTGGATTTTTTGACGAAAGAAGGATCACATGGAGTCAATTTGGATTTTATAGGTGAGGATAGTTTTCATTCCCGAATGATAGGGCTGGTGCGTATGGATCGAATAGGAGTTCCTGCTATTCGGACCAACTGAATTTTGACATTAAGAGCTTTTCGAAGGCTGAAGATGAATTGTTCTGGCTTTACGTATGTCTAGTGCTCGGAGATATAGCGTAAAACACTTGCGTATTACGTTAGGAAGGTTTGGTTGATATTTGTTAATATTTTTTTATTTGGTTTTCTAGTTTTTTGGATTTTTTGCCTCAGGATATGGGAGTTCAATTGTAAATCATTTGGGGTTGGGTTATTGTTAAGGTATTCCTTTATCACAAGTGAGGTTGTTTTATTAATAAATATGGGCTGGGGATCACTCTTGGACATGTGACCTCGTCTCTTAAAAAAAAAAAAAAATAGAAAAAGAATGGTTCTAATACCATCTATTAACATCACTGAAAACTTGGTTAAAATACTATTAAGAAAAGGTTTTATGAAACCCTTAGGAAACATCATCAGGAAAGCAACAAATATTTTTTGGTTTTAACTTTAGGACATAGGTAGGTATAAAGGGATTTTCCTCCACTAAGTCCAAGAGGCCAGTGAATGGAAAGGAAGTAAGATCAAAAGTCTAGCTTGAAGTATAGAGCCCCTAACCTAGCCCACGGGAAAGCTCCTCTGAACACGAACTACAGGAGGAATTGTTCTACAGGAGATGAGACTCGTTGATTTGAGGACCCCTCGAGTAGTGTTCAGTTCTCAAGTGCCCGCCCGCAAAGCAGGCTTGGTATTCGAGGAGCCATTGATCTATTGATAGAGAAGGCATGAACGGACCAGAGGGGAGACCGACTGAGAGAAGGAAGTCGGAAAACCATGTCTCATTAATAGCTCCACCACCTGGACAACACGTCACATTAATGACGCCGTCGCAGAGCCACACCGCATTTAAAGAATTTGACACAAGGAATAGTACGGGAAACATGGACTTCATGAGAGCAGGTACTATCTGTTCCTCAGACTTTTAGTGTAAATAGCAGGCACCAGGTACGAGAATGTCTCTCTGATCCCTAAACTCCCTTACTTATTTGCGGCCTTTCAAGAATATTTACTGACTTTGGCATCGGACGTTATCCGGTCCTTAGGCCGCCCTTTCAAAGCCGCAGTCTTTTCTATCTTGTGTAGGGCCCATTTTCAAAGACTTGAGTTGTTGGAGCTTGGCCCAAAGGTGTGCAGAACATGATGTTAACAGTGACGCCGTCTGTGGGATTGTAATAGATCTTGCATGTCCTTCTCATGCCTGTGACAACCCATTCCGAACAACTCAGGAGAGATATGGGAGATGCTATGGAAGTAAGGTTGAAAACCATGGATGAGTGGGTAACAAAACTAATTGGTGAAGTATAGACACTCCACAAGGAGAACGAGGAACTTAGAAAACCCCAACAGGAGCAAGACGATGGGGCGGGATCCAGCGACACTGACCACGTAGGATCTTGAAACATGCAAGCGGGACTTAATAAGGAGGAGCAGAAGAACATGCAGGACGAGCTCAGCAACCTCAAAGGGAAATACGAGGAGATATCAAGGAAAGTAGGCACGTTGTCAACAGTGGACCAATTGGTCACAAGCACGGGTTTATACTGAGAAGTAATGGCAATGCTTTACTGGATTTGAAGGAATGAGAAGATTCAGTACGAAAAGAGAGCATTTAGATACAAAATAAAAGACTACGAATCCAGACAGACAAATGGCGACAAGAGTTAGGTGATGAGCGAGATATTTTACCTCATAGGTGAGAAGACTTGGCGACAAGGCTCTGGGCAACTAGATTGGGTGACCAATCTAAAAGACCAACTTAAGCAACCAAACTAAACGACATCGTGGGCAACAACTAGCAAATGGCTCAGCTTTATCACTTGGTAGGTTGGTGAGAGAGGTCTTTCATCTCAGTCGAGAACCTTACATCTCGGCCATTGGTCGAGGAGACCAGTTATATTCAGCACACATGACATCTACTCGGTCAGACTCTTCCGAGTTGTGCAATCAATCTACTGACCACTAAATCCACCCGAGCTTTGCAATTTAAGCCGCATATAAATGAATCTTCCATTTTAGATAATTCCGTTATTCTTGGGAATCTTCTTTTATATTAATATTTATCTTTAGAAACTAGGAAGAATAAATTATGTGTGATTTGTTAGGTGAAATCAAACGCTTTAGATATATTCTTATTAGCTTTAAAATCTTAATTTTAAATGCTATTTTCTTCAATTTAATTTAGATAATCTATTCTTCAAATTTTGGTTTTCCAAATAGTAACAAATTTAGTAAATTTCAGTACTTAATAGCATAATTAATCTCAATGGGTTCGACATCCATTTTCTTTAAAAACACTTTACTACTTTTTACGATTTTGTGCAGTTGCAGATACTTTTCCGTGTAACAAGTTTTTGGCTCCGTTGCCGGGGATTAGTTATTTGTTATTGATATTGATATTAGCTAGATTTTTACTACTTTGAATTTTATTTTATTGGTTTAAATTAGATCTCAGTTTGAATTTTCTTTTTAAGAATTAGAAGTGCATGCCCGATCTGAATCATTAGAGCATACACTTTTTGATCCTGAGATTGAAAAAACCTTATGTCAGATTAATAAAGAGAAAAAGAAAGAGGTCACCGCATCTAAATTTAATATGGCCGACCAGGAGTACAAGGCGTTAAGAGACTATACTATGCCCTTTGTCAATGGGGAGACATCTAGTATAAGGTGGCCAGCTATACAAGCCAATAACTTCGAGATCAAGCCAACTACCATTAAAATGATTCAACTAACCATCCAGTTTGGGCGGCTCTCACAAGAGGATCCTAATGTCCATATCACAAATTTTCTAGAAATTTGTGATACTTTTAAGCACAACAGAGTGACTGATGATGCGATTCGATTGAGACTTTTTCCTTTCTCACTTAGGGAAAAAACAAAAACTTGGTTGAACTCTTTGCCGCCCGGCATCATCACCACCTGTGAGGAGTTGGTACAAAAATTCTTAGCAAAATATTTCCTTTCGGCCAATACAGCGAAATTAAGGAATGATATCACTACCTTCACCTAATTTGAGGTTGAATTATTATATGAGGCATGGGAGAGGTACAAGGATTTATTGCGCAAGTGTCCACATCACGACCTCCAAGCATGGTTTCAAGTACAGACATTTTACAATGGTTTGGGACCCGTCAATCGATCTATGGTTGATGCGGCCGCATGAGAAGCATTAATGAGTAAGGCCCATGAAGCCGCATATGAACTTATGGAAGAATTGGCATCCAAAAACTATCAATGGTATGTGGAGAAAGTAATGCCAAGAAAGACCGCTGGAGTTTTTGAACTTGATTCTATTACCACATTGGCGGCGCATATGGCAAATCTATCACAACAACTAGGTAAGATGAAAGTTAATGCTATTCAGGCTAATGTTGTTTGTGAACATTGCGCAAGAAGTCATTCAAGTGTAGATTGTCAAGTGGGGAATCCTTTTACCCAACTGAGTTATGAACAAGACCATTACGTGTCCAATTTCCAACGTCAAAACAATCCTTATTCAAACACATTCAATCCTGGATGGAGAAATCACTCTAATGATTATGCATTAGAGTTTCCATAGCAAGAGAAGAAGCTGACACTTGAAGATATGATTATGCAGTACATGCAAAAGACTGATATGGTGATCCAAAACAACTCAGCTTCAAGTCGCAATCTTGAGGCCTAAATCGGTCAGCTTTCAAACATGCTTACAAGAGGACAATAGGGACTTTATCGAGTAACACTGTGATCAATCCGAAGGAACATGTCAAAGCCATAACATTGAGAAGTGGCCGGACATATGACCAGCCGTAAACAGTAAATACCAAGCGAGATACAGAAGTAGCCAAAAACATGGAATTGGAGATGAAGGAAGCTAAGTCCGAGGTGAAAGAAGCAGAGCGGGATGTGACCGATCAGCAAGCTGAAACGACTAAGGAGAATAAAGGGGCTGCAATCTGATACTTATTCTTCTTCAATTTGTGATCCACCAATTCTTTTTCCTCAGAGATTAAGAAAAAAAAAGATTGATAATCAGTTCTCTAAATTTCTGAGTATATTTAAGTAACGACATATTAGTATTCCTCTCATTGAAGTTTTAGAGCAAATGCCTAAATATGTAAAATTTTTGAAGGATATATTATTAAACAAGCGGAAGTTGGAGGAGCATGAGACTGTAATGCTGACTAAGGAGAGCAATGCAATTTTCCAAAAGAAGCTACCGCCTAAGTTGAAAGATCCGAGGAGTTTCACAATCACTTGCACTAAAGGAAATTCCTATTTTGATAAAGCTTTATGCGACTTAGGGGCAGGTATTAATCTAATGCTTTTCTCTATTTTCAGGTATTAATCAAAGCCGACCACTATCTCTCTACAGTTGGCGGACAGATCTATTAAATACCCAAGAGGACTCATTGAGGATGTACTGGTGAAAGTTGATAAGTATATCTTCTTGGCTGACTTCATTGTACTTGATATGGAGGACGAGGAGATTCCTTTGATATTGGGCGACCTTTCCTTGTGACTGGTAGAACCATAATTGATGTCCAGCAAGGGAAACTCATTTTGAGGGTCGGCGAGGAGCAGGTCACTTTTGACGTATTTAAATTTATGGAATTTCCTTCCGAGGTACATTTTTGTTTTCAAATAAGTGATCGAGACGTGGTCATAGCCGACAAGACTTATGGAGCTGAATTTCCAAAGCTACCACTTGAGGTATATCTTACTCACTCTACATTTATTGAATCCAAAGGTGAAGAGGTTAGGGAGTGTGAGAGATATTTGGAAGCTACACCATCCCTTTCTCCTTCAATAAAACCAAAAGTGGAAGAGCTAAAATCATATCGGCCGACATCTCCAATTAAGGAACCACCCAAGCTTGAACTCAAAGCACTTCTATCAAATTTAAGGTATGCTTTCTTAGGCCAGGACTCTACTTTTTGAGTTATTATTAACAGTTCCTTGAGTGATGTAGAGAAAGAGAAGTTGCTGTGATTCTTGTTGGAACACAAGATGGCCTTGGGTTGGACCATCTCGGACATCAAAGGAATTAGTCTTTCAATTTGCATGCACAAGATTTTAATGGAGGATAATTTTAAACCGATCATCCAACCTCAGAGGAGATTGAATCTATCGATGCAAGAAGTGGTGCATAAAGAGGTATTGGAGCTTTTAAATGCCGGGATCATTTATCCAATCTCAGATAGTGCATGGGTAAGTCCAGTGCAAGTATGCATAGACTATCGAAGACTGAATGATGCAACATTGAACGCATACCGACGAGGATGGTCACGGGATGTTGAGTATGCGTAGACTATTGAAGACTAAATAATGCAACTCGGAAGGACCATTTTTCCTTACCTTTTATTGATCAAATGCTAGAAAAACTTGCCGGCCACGCTTACTACTATTTTCTAGATGGATATTCTTGTTACAATCAAATAGCCATTGCACCCGAGGATCAAGAGAAGACCACTTTCATCTGTCTTTATGGCACTTTTGCATATAGGGGCATGCCTTCTGGTCTTTGCAATGCGCCAGCCACTTTCCAAAGATGCATGATATCTATCTTCTCGGATATGGTGGAAAAAGTTTTAGAAGTCTTCATGGATAACTTCTCGGTTTTTGGTCACTTTTTGATAATTGCTTATCTAATTTATCTTTGGTTTTGTAGAGATGCAATGAGACAAATCTTGTTTTAAATTGGAAAAAATGCCACTTCATGGTTGAGGCGGGGAATAGTGCTCGGCCACCACATTTCCTTCAAGGGAATTGAGGTTGATTGAGCAAAGATAGAATTTATTGAAAAACTCCCACCACTGACCAATGTGAAGGGCGTGAGAAGTTTCTTGGGTCACGCCGGATTCTATCATCAGTTTATCAAGGATTTTTCCCAAATTACTAAAACCTCTTTGCAATATGTTGATTAAAGATACTCGGTTTGAGTTTTTTGATGAATGCTTGCATGCTTTTAAAACATTGAAAAAGAAATTAATTTAAGCACCTATCATTGTATCATCGGATTGGAATTTACCTTTTGAATTAATGTGTGATGCTAGCGATAATGCTATAGGAGCTATTTTGGGGTAGAGAAAAGATAAAATTTTTCATGTTATTTATTATGCAAGTCGAACTTTAACAGAAGCTCAACTTAATTATGCTACTACTGAAAAAGAGTTGTTAGTAGTTGTATTTGTCTTTGACAAATTTCGTTCTTATTTGATAGGTTCAAAGGTGGTCGTCTACATCGACTACTCAATTCTTAAATACTTGCTGTCGAAGAGCGATACCAAACCAAGACTATTAAGATGAATTTTGTTATTACAAGAGTTCGATTTGGAAATAAAACATAAGAAAGATACCAAGAATGTAGTGGTCGACCACTTATCTCATCTTGAGCTTAAAGAGGCGGCTGGCGAGGAGAAATTTCCAATTAATGAGACCTTTCCAGACTAGCAATTAATGGCTATACAAGTCGTTTTATGGTAAGCAGACATGATAAATTATTTGGTGTCCAGAGTTCTACCAGCCGAGATGACATTCTACAAAAGAAGAAATTATTCTCCGACTTGAAAGATTATCTTTGGGAGGAACCTTTTCTATACCAACATTGCATGGACCATATAATCAGGAAATGTGTGCCTGAGGAGGAGATGAAGAGCATACTCAGATACTACCACTCATTGGAAGCGGGCGGCCACTCTGGTGGAGCAAAAATGGCAGTGAAAGTTTTACAATGCGGCTTTTATTGGCCGACTATTTTTAAAGACTCTTTTAATTTTGTTAATTTATGTGATCATTTTCAAAGGGTTGGCAACATTTCTAGAAAATATGAGATGCCTTTAAACAATATTTTAGTGATTGAATTATTTGATGTTTGAGGTATAGATCTCATGGGTCCTTTTCAATCCTCATATTCTAACAAATTTATTTTCGTTGCTATAGATTATATCTCCAAATGGATGGAAGTGGTTGCCTTGCCGACCAACGCCAGTGTCGGAGTGAATTTCTTGCAGAAGAAATTTTTTTCCCTATTCGGCACTCCGAGGGCCATAATCAGTGATGGCGGCAAGCATTTTTGCAATCGCCAATTTGAAGCGCTACTGACTAAGTATGAAGTTACCCATCATGTAGTGACACCATACCATCCTCAAACGAGAGGCTAGGTCGAGGTGTCTAATCGGGAGCTGAAACGCATACTGGAGAAGACCGTGAGTGTCTCTCAGACAGATTGGGTGAGAAGGTTAGATGATGCGCTATGGGCCTATTAGATAGCATTCAAAACACCGATCGGGATGTCGCCTTATCAGCTCGTTTATGGAAAAGTCTGTCCTCTACCCGTGGAGCTAGAACACAGAGCCTGTTGAGTGATGAGAACACTGAACTTTGATTTACAAGCTACTAGATGGATGAGTTACACAATGATGCTTATGAGAATGCTCGGATTTACAAAGATAAAACTAAAAGATGGCATGATAAGCTTATTCTGAGAAGGGAATTCGAAGTCGGGCAGAAAGTTCTATTATTTAACTCAAGACTTCGACTTTTCCCGAGAAAGCTGCGCTCTCGATGGTTGGGACCGTTTGTGGTGACCCGTGTTTTTCCCTATGGGGCGGTTGAAGTCCATCACGAAACAAAAGACACAT
>QEOT01006483.1:71725-84331 GCA_003123785.1 Pterocarya stenoptera
TGGGCCTTATTCTAACACATACAATGCAGGTTGGAAAAATTATCCCAACTTCGATTGGAGGAATGACCAACAAACCTTTTCATCCACAAGCCCTTACATGCCTTATATAGCACCACCCCAAGGACCTACCCATTATCCTAACCAACCCCATTTCATTTAGAAAAAGAACTTGGAGGAATCTATACAGTTGCTCACTATTAACCTCCAATAGTTCATGCAAGGGTAAGCCACCATTAACAACCAAAATTCTCAAGCCACAAATGACATAAGAGGGACGCTCACCAAACTAACCACCTCTTTGAGTGCTCAGGAAAAAGGGAAATTTTCAGCCCAACCTCAACCTAACCCTCAAGGACAGCAGCCCCAAGGCAATGTAGAGGGAGCTAATAATATGAAGGCTGCTAAAGCCATCACAACCTTGAGGAGTGGTAAGATTTTGGACAAACCTGAGGCTAGCACTAGTGACTCAGGTAAGAAAAATGATTCACAACTAGATGGTGAGGTAAGTGCTGAAAACTTTGAAACTCCTGCTTGTATTGTTCCTGCTCCATTCCCTCAAAGATTGATTTCCTTGCATAGAGAAAAACAAAATTCTAAAAGTCTGGAAATTTTCAAACAAGTCAGAATGAACATCCCTCTTTTAGATGTTATCAAACAAATTCCAGCTTATGCAAAATTTTTGAAAGATTTGTGCACTGTCAAAAGAAAATTGAATGTTCAGAAAAAAGCTTTTCTCACTGAACAAGTTAGTGCCATTATTCAAAACCACACACCTCCTAAATACAAAGACACTAGCTCACCAACCATTTTTAGATCTAGGTTCAGGGGTAAATTTGTTACCGTTCTGTGTATATGAGTAGCTAGGATTGGGTGAACTAAAACCTACCTCCATAATTCTGCAATTGGCTGATAGGTCCATAAAAATTCCTAGGGGAGTTGTAGAAGATGTATTAGTACAAGTAGATAGATTTTACTATCCAGTAGACTTTGTGGTACTGGATATGCAATTGACTACCCAGACTAATGTCTCTTCTGCACCAGTGATCTTGGGAAGACCATTTTTAGCCACTTCTAATGCCATTATAAATTGTAGGAGTGAGGTTTTAAAGCTGAGTTTTGGCAACATGACTTTGGAATTAAACATTTTTAACTTGTGTAGGCAACCTCAATAATTGGAGGAGATGCAAGAAGTTAATGCTTTGGAAGCAGTCTTTTTTGAAGATTGTTTGTTTGAAAATGATTCTTTTGAAAATTTTCTATTAAGTGAGGATAATGACATCCCTGCTGTGTTTTCTGTAGGGAGCCTAAGTGACATCTAATAGAGGCCTAAATTTGAACCTCTGCCCCCCATTTTAGAGTAAACTAGGCCCTGAAGTGAAGAAATTCCAATATTGGAATTAAAAACATTACCAGTGGAGCTAAAGTATGTGTATCTGGTGAAGAAACTTTCCCAGTTATAATTTCATCCCAGCTCATTACTGAGCAAGAAGGTAAGCTGCTTGAGGTCCTAGGGCAACACAAGTCTACCATTGGATGGACCATTGCTAACATGAAATGTAGAAACCCCATGACTTGCTCTCATCGAATTTATCTAGAGGAAGGGGCTAAACCTTCTAGGGAAATGCAAAGAAGATTAAACCCTACACTGAAAGAAGTGGTAAAAAAGGAAGTCCTGAAATTGCTAGATGTAGGTATTATTTTGCCTATTGCAGATAGCCAATGGGTCAGCCCCATTCAAGTGGTACCAAAGAAGTCTAGTAGCACTGTAGTGAAAAATGACAAAGGAGAATTAATACCTACCAAAGCAACAACTGGTTGAAGGATGTGCATAGATTATAGGAAGTTGAATGTAGCTTCTAGAAAAGACCATTTTCCTCTACCTTTCCTAGACTAAATCTTAGAAAAAGTGGTTGGGCATGATTTTTACTTTTTTTTTTAGATGGCTATTCTGGATATTATCAAATCGAAATTGCCCTTGAGGACCAAGAAAAAACCATTTTTACTTGTACTTCTGGGACTTTTGCCTTTAAAAGAATGCCTTTTGGCCTTTGTAATGCCCCTGCCACTTTCTAGAGGTGTATGTTGAGCATTGTTAGTGACTTTATTGATGACATAGTTGAAGTTTTCATGGATGATTTCTCAGTATTTGGGAGAACTTTTGATTCATGCTTAACTAACTTACAAAATGTTTTTTGGCCATGTGTGAGGAGAAACAACTTTTGCTAAACTGGAAAAAGTGCCATTTCATGGTATAACTGGGAATAGTCCTTGGACACATTGTGTCAGCAAGGGGTATTGGAGTTGACAAATCTAAAGTGGGACTGATTTCAAACTTGCCTGTGCCAAAAAATGTAAAGGATATCAGATCTTTTTTAAGGCATGCTGGTTTCTATAGGAGATTCAATAGAAATTTTAGTGTAATTTCTAAACCCTTATGCTATTTATTGATCCATGATGTTAATTTCACATGGACCGAGGGGTGTCAAAGTGCTTTTGTCCAGTTAAAAACTTTTCTCACTACTGCCCCCATAATACAACCTCCTTATTGGATATTACCCTTTGAAATAGTGTGTGATGCCACTGATTTTGCTATTGGGGTTGCACTGGGCCAGAGAAAAAATAAATTGCCTTATGTTATTTTACTATGCTAGCAAAACCTTAAACAGTTCTAAAAAAAATTATTCTACTACAGAAAAAGAGTTGCTAGCTATAGTATTTGCACTAGAAAAATTTAGGGTTTACTTGCTTGATTCTCCTGTCATTATCTTTACTGACCAAGATGCACTTAAGTTTTCGTTGACCAAGAAGGATGCAAAATTGAGACTCATCAGGTGGATTCTCTTATAACAAGAGTTCAACATCACAATAAAAGACAATAAATGGATAGAAAATGTTGTAGCAGACCATCTGTCTCGCCTCACTCTGAACTCAACAGTCCAAACTCCTCCAATCTCTGAAACTTTTTCTAATGAGCAATTACTTTCAATTCAAATATTACCATGGTATGCTGACTTGGTGAATTGTCTAGTGACAGGACAAACTCCAGTCCATTGGACAGCATAGGACATCAGAAGAATGAAAGCTGAAGCTAAGTTTTTCTTTTACGATGATCCATATCTTGTCAAATACTGCTTTGACCAAATAATTAGGAAATGTGTTCCTAATGATGAGTTTTCAGCCATTCTGAAGCCTGTGGCGGGCATTTTTCAGCTCATAAAACTGTGGCAAAAATCTTACAAAGTGGATTTTATTGGCCAACCATGTTCAAGGACACTTACAGTTTTTGTAAGTCTTGTGAACATTGTAAAACATTGGGGGGCATTACCAAAAGAAATATGATGCCAATGCAACCCATTCTAGTTTTAGAAATTTTTGACTGTTGGGATATAGACTTTATGGGACCATTTCCCTCATCTTTTGGATACTTTAACATTTTCCTTGCTATTGACTATGTATCCAAATGGGTCAAGGCCATACCTTCAAGAACATGTGACAATCAGATTGTTTTAAAATTTCTTAAAGAAAACATTTTTGAACGGTTTGGTATGCCTAAAGCGATAATTAGTGACAATAGGATCCATTTTTGCAATAAACCTTTCACTGTTTTGTTAAAAAAATATGGGATCCAATCCTCCTTCCTCTACAGGCAAGCAAATCCTCTTCCATGAAACCCATTTTCTCTTTTTTACCTCCATACTCGAACCCCATAAAAAATTTACAAAAATCCCCTTTAGCTCCTTGACTACACCTTTCGGTAAATTCCTCACAGATACCAAGTGAATCAGCAAACTATTAATACATGTTTCAAGAGGATAATCTTCCCCCCAAAGGATAAGAGCTTTCCTTTCCATCCAGCAAGTTTTTTTTGCACTCTTACCAACAACGGCTCAAGCATACATAGCATCAAACGTCCCACATACAATGGCATTTCCAAATAAATACAAGGCCATGAACCTTCCACAAAACCAGTTAAACTCTTCAAATCTTCCTTCCTGGGCAATGTAAAAGATGAAGAAAAAAATATGGACAATTTACTTGGACTAACCTCTTGGCCTGACATCTTCTCATACACCTTCAGAAGTCGCATAGCGTTGCGAATTGAATCTCTACCACCATTCAAAAATAACAAGAGGTCATCTGCATATAACAGATGGGTAATTACTCTTCCCCCCATTGGCTGAAATGGCTTTATTCTCCCCAATAAAAATTCTCAATGAAAAAATCGAGACAAAATCTCCTACGACAAAATAAAAAGATAAGGCGATAATGGATCGCCTGGACGTAAACCCCGAGATGATCTGAAAAAACACTTCAAGCTTCCATTTCACATAACTGAAAATACCGGTGAAGAAATACAATTATAAATAATAGATTAGGACTTCTCTGAAAACCCAACCTCTTCAAAACCTCCATAAAAAATCACCAATTCACCCTATCATTTGTTTTCTTCATATAAATTTTAATCATTACCTTCCCACCTCTAGATTTTTTATTCAGACCAATCACCATTTCTTGAGCAATGGAAATATTATAAAAAATGCTTCTAACAAGCACAAAAGCAGCTTGTTCCGGCGAAACGATCCTTTCTAAAATCGGAGCCAGTCGATTCACCAAAAATTTTGATAAAATTTTATACACTACCCCGCATAAACTGATTGGATGAAACTGAGAAAAAGAACCCAACACTTCCTCCTTTGGAATTAATCCAATGTTAGTGGCCCCAAAGAACGAAGACAAAGGAATACTTTCAAAAAATCACGTGCCATATCTAATAAATCATCCTTAATAAATTCCCAGGTTATAATAAAAAAAACTTGCTGAAAAACCATCGGACCCTAGACTACTATCCTGCGGAATGGACCAAAGAGAAGCCTGCACCTCCTCCATAGTCGGACTCAACACCAAAGCCTCATTTTCCACCTTAGAAACGGCCAGAGAAAGCAAAGCCATATCTGATTCATCCCACTCCACAGCGTCTGCCGTTAGCATTTTAGAAAAACATTTCACCACCCCCACATGAATTGAATTAGCTGATTCAAGTACTTGTCCATTCGTCAAAACCATCCGATCAATATTTTTATTCTTCTTCTTAACCCACATTGCTGCATGAAAAAAGCCGAATTGGAGTCTCCTTCCGTAGGCCACTTAATACGGGATTTTTGACATCCCATAATTTCCTCTCAATGCAAATATTGAATGTGATGTTGCTTACAGCAAAGCAACTCCTCTTCAACCTCCTGTGAATTGTTTGAAATAACATCCTGCTCTAACTCCCCTAGATTCGCTTCAATGGCCTTTAGTTCACCCTCAACTCTTCAAACAATCTCGACATTCCATTTTTGCAATTCTTTTTTGAGCCGCTTCAATTTTTTACTAACTCACACCATAGAACAACCCTCCACTGGCATGCACCTTGAATTCTGAACTACCTCCAAAAAACCCTCATGGGCCCCCCACATGCATTGAAACATGAATGGCCTCACACAGCTCCTTCTTTCTCGCGCCATTGAAACCTGATGATGTTCTTGGTAAATATTCAACCCAGACATCAGCAAAAGGATTTAGAAAATCAGTATTAACCATCATCCTATCTAGTCTGGCCCAAATAAACCGACCACCCAACCTCCCATTACACCACGACATCCTCTAGCCCTCAAAAGGAAGTTCCAGCAAACTGCAATCCTGGATACACACATGAAACTCTGCCTTAGGGCGAGGAGCACGAAACAAACCTCCTATTTTTTCATCATCACTTCAAACAATATTAAAATCCCCTGCCACCAACCATGGTTGTAATCCAAGATCCAATCCTTGCAAAGAATCCCATACGTGTTGTTGATTATTCTGAAAACAGCTTGCATAAACTACCGTCATCTCGCCTTTCACAAACCAACCTAAAAGCGACTGATCCGAACATAAAACAAATTCAAAATCCAGCCCTTCCTCCCAAAATAACCAAACTTTACCTCCAACCTCAGCATTATTCACATAGTGTGGCAGCTTCATCCACTTGGCCCACCTACCACATTTATTAGAAACAAGAAATGGTTCTAAAATTGCCACCACCGAAGGATGGTTTTTATTTAAAAGAAGCCGAAGCCTACTCTTCGACGAAAGAATTCCCCTAATATTCCAAACTAAAAAATTCAACAACATTAATAAAATTTATTCGATAGTGTCACCCTATCAAGGACAACAATAAGCTATTTTTTCTTGGCCCCTCGACGTTTCTTCTGAGAGATATTCAACTCCGTATCAGACTTATAACATTTTCGAGCCAGCTCCACACCACCCTGACCCAGATCGCCTTTTGATAAGGACTGCTCCAACACATTATCTCCTCCTCTGCCATACTCCCCCCTCTCTGCCAAATGGAACAACTCAAACTCCATAGCTTCATCAATTACTTTAAGCGAACTTCGGGGGCTCAATAAAGCATCACACAAAACCTCTCGGTCCTCTCCATTGGCTTCCAGTTCAGATTGTTCAAACCAATTTTCCTTGATCTTTTCATTATCCGCCACTGTCCCTTCTGTCTCTGTCAGTATGCAATCCTTCTTCCCAGCTATTATCTCACAAGATGGTGCACAAAAGTCGATTGATTGATCCCCATAAATTACCTCCATTTGAGGTTGAACATGATCGTAAACCTGCCCACATCCATCCACATATAAGACCTTCGAAACTGCCATTGCCCCCTCCAAGCAGTGTTGTTTAATACCTTCTAGGAATACCTCTCTTCTTGAAGGTTTCACTACTACTACTTCTTCTTCTCTGGTTCCCTCGCCCCCATCGACTTCTAGACTGGTGTTGATTTCTCTTTTCCTCCCTCGACATCATTCACACTCATCTTCCCTTTCCGCTCCCTCTCTGCCCAGCCACACTTATTCTCTTGATGCCCCTGTCTACGACACCTTGAACAATACATAGGCAAAGATTCATAAATAACCTCTTGGAAATGGCTGTTTGCCACACTTGGAGGACCAATCAGAAAGAGTGCCTTGCAGGTTTAGAGACATCAATCTCTACACAAATTCTTGCCGCCTCCGGACGTTTGACACATGCCGTCGCATTATCTCATTTCGTAAACCTTCCAAATCCACCCCTAATACTTCTCAAAATAGAAGCATGAAAAAAATTGGGAGGTAATCCCAGCAGCGTCAACCAAATGAGAACCAACGGAGAGTCCTCTTCTTCTCTAAAATTCGGCGTACATGGAACACCTTGTAAGCAACACCCATCATGTTCGAATTTCCCCTTGCCATCACCTGAAGAAAATCCTCCTCATTTGCCAATCGAACCAAAACATTCCTACGATTTCTGAGTTGTCCCACCATAGGAACAGATTTCAGACCCCACCGATTTTTAATGAAGCTACGAATATGATCTATAGACAGTCTCCTTCGAAGGAATTTTAGAGCCACCGAAAAGCGGAAAGTCTCCGTAGATAGTTTGATTTCTTCCTTAGAGAAGATGAAGAACATCTCACCCTCGTTAAATCTGGGCTCCCTCACAGGCAAATCCACTTCTGGAAGAGGTTGTGGCCATGCACTCATAATATTTGCCAGAGTACGATCAGACGATGTTGCGCTCGTAAAAAAACACATCCTGATTCTGCTTTTCCGTATCCTGTACTCCCATAATCGGCAAAGAAACACTCTCTCCCTCAGTCCGCCCCAAGTAGGCGACTATCGAAGCCATATGAGAAAAACCTAGACAATACCCAAACCGAGAGAGAATTCAATATAGATTGAGCTGACCAGAATGTGTGTACTGAAGAGAGCTTTCTGGATTAGGGTCATATGTGCGATTCTGACACCTGTAGCCAAAGTTATAGTCAAAAGACGGATGTTACACATTTCTCCTCGCCCAATCAAGAGATAAGTATCCTAGCCCAACTAAGAGATAAGTTGTCTCGTCCAACTAAGAGATAAGTCTCCTCCCCCAATCAAGGGATAAGACTATCGTCCAACCAAGGGATAAGTCGCTTCTCACCCAAATCTTCTGCTTCTCGTCCAAATCTACTGTCTCTTGTGCAAATCTCAGGAATACTCATCATTGGGCCTGGATGCTCTTGCATCAATTTCTCTTGTATACATTTTGTGCATCTTGGTTGCACCTTCTGCACCTTTTAATTGAATTTATTACTTATATAGGAGAAAAAACGTATATATTCTTGGGCTTCAAAGCATCATGTGTATAGCAAAGAATTTATATTTTAATATTTTATCAATTAATACAGGGAAATATGTTCTGTACATACAGGTTTTCTTCACGTTAGAGAGCAAATTAATTGAAACTTTACTATGTAATAAACATGCCTTCATTTGAAAATGCAGCAACTTCTTTATCCTTATGATGTAATCAATTTAAGGCATATGTTAATATGTTCTTTTTTATATGACAAAATTTGTTATTCACGTCATGTGAGATTTAAATCTACCAAAGAAAGTGGAGTCTTTTACACAGATTTTTTTTTTTTTTTAAATAATAAATTATAAAATTATTTTTATTATAAAATAAATCTGACAAATCATATAAAATTATATTAATTTATAAAATTATTTTTATATTATTATATATAATCCATTTGTAGCTGTCGTAGTCTCACCTCACTTACTTATATCCAACGCTACTGCCTAAGCAGTAGATTATAAAGTCTAGATGCTATGTTCGGAGCCAGTTAGTGAGAGAAAAAGAGAGGCACGACATTGACGACAAAGATTGAGTGCTGAAATCCTGCCGCTCAACCGACGGGTAAGAACTATATATAAAATACTTTCCCTCAAAGGACAAGAACCGAAAGTGTTGTCTGATGTTGGCTTGCTGATTATATTTAGACAGACATTCCTTAAGCGAAACCGATCGAGGAAAGAATAATAATAATAAAAAAAAAAAACAAAGATAGTTAGGCCCGGTTGGTTTCACAAATTTTTGAGTTATCTCATTTCATTTTATTTTATTTTTAATATTTAAATATTATTTAAATATAAATATTTTTTAATTTCAAAATTTTAAATTTTTTAAATTTTAATTTAATTATTACTTAATCATTATAATATTCTCAAACTTCTAAATAAAATACAAAAATAATTCAATTTTTTTAATTTTTAAAATAAAAATTATATTAAAAAATTATATTTTAATCCTCTTTTAATTCTATAATTTTTTTATTCAATTTTTTTTCCTCTCATTTATCAAAACCTTATAAAAATCTGTGGTTGTTTGGAAATAGTTTTTATCTAATATTATCTCATTTTCTTTTCAAATATCACTAAAATAGAAATACAGTTGCGTTTGGATAGTGAGGTATTTTGAAGTATTTTGTGAATAGTAATAAAAATATAATGAAATTGTAATAATAGAATATTAAATAGTAGTAAAAAGTAAGTGAAAAATAATAATAAAATAATAAATATTAAGTATTCTAAGAATACCTGTAAACTAATTGTAAGCTAATTATTACAATTTTTATAAATTATCATTACAACTTTTTCAAACTTTTAAACAAAATACACAAAAATTTCAATTTTTTTAAATATCAAAACAAAAATAATATTAAAAACTTATATTCTAACAAAAATTTTTAACAATATAATGTTTTTTATCACTTCATTTTCAAAACCTAATGAATATTTAACTCAAACTATCTCACTACTATTTACAAACCATCTTAATACTATTAATAAAATTCTCATCTCATCTAATTCTTAAACATTCTCTCAAATAACTCATTATTATTAATAAATTATTTTATTACTATTAATATATTTCTCATCCCATCAATATAATCAAAGGAGGCTATTCGTTTGTCTCCTTAAAATTATGGTTTGCATATTTCAGGTTTTTTTTTTATAAATAATTAAAGAAGTGAATATTAAAAAGTTGTGATTTTTTTTCTTAGCATGTCCGGTATGGACACCGGGATGAGATATTTTCATCTCATTCCAAGCTGTACGGAGACTAGTTTTGCGTAACGAAACGCAAATGTACGCATCTTATTCTATCTCAACTGATCTCTGCCATTTCATCTAAAGGACGTTGCTACGTCCACAGAAGATTTCTACCGAAATCTGCTACCGAACGCTTCAAATCATTTTCTTATATTTTTTATATTTTCTTTCACTATTTTTTTAAACTATTTAAATATTTTTTAAAAATAAAAAAAATTCACATATTCATTTAAAAATACTTGCTTAATCATTAAGTAAAAAAATAAAATTAAAAAAAATTAAAAAAAAAATTCAGTAAAGACTTTCGGTGGATATTTTATGTGGACATAGTGTTTTCCTTCATCTAAAATGTAGGCACCCGACATTTCAACAGTAAAAAGTAATTTTATACAGTGAAAAGCCTGTCTTCACTGATGCCCGTCGTCCTCTGCCATTCTTTATTTTTTGAGCAATGCTAGGGATCCGGATCCCGTTCAAGCATTCCGTTTGGATTTTTTTTTTTAATTTTTTAGTTTTTTTTAAGGTAAGTGATTAAAAAAAATATTATTTAATAATATTATAAATTTTTTTCTTTTTTATTAATATTTAAAAGTATTAAAAAAAGATCTGAAAAAAAAACAAAAAAACACTTTTAAATATTTTTTTAATACTTTTAAATATATTTTTTTAAAAATTTATAATATTATTAAATAATATTTTTTTAATCACTATGTAAAAAAAAAATATAGAACGGGATAAATAAACGAGATCTTCCAACGGGATCCATATATATATATATATATATATATATATTTTTTTTAAACTTCTCATTTGGAAAACACCGAACACCCCAAGACCATTTTCGAACTCAGCCAAAACCAAGACCCATTTTGGAATATGCACTTCGTAAGATTGTTTGATATTTTTGTGACTATTGTTCAATTATGCAATTTGGGGTTTTATTAGGAAATTCGAAACTAATTCATTTGGGAAAAAAAATTCTACAGCACTTTAATACATATAATTATCTATTACAATAATCAACATTATTCTCATTTATAATTAGAATAAAAAATTCTGAACTCCCTATATATAGAAAAATAAATAGGCCATAATTAGAATAATATTCTAATTTATAATTAGGAAAAAAAATTTGAATTTCCTTTATCTTAGAAAAATAAATAGGTCATAATTAGACTAATATATTTTACAAGAGATTTTTTTTTTGGAATTATACAGTAATTTCGTCCATTTTGGGATTTAAATAGAATATTTATACATTATTTTTTAATTTGTAATCAGTTTTACTTTTTTATTAATATATTCATTATTATATAATTATTAATTATTAAATCATTTTCAATCATTAGTGAAATCCACCATTTTATCAAATATCAAAAAGTTAAAATTATCTCATCTTATCTCATTATTTAAACATATATTTTTTTTTTTATAAATTATCTTATCTCATCTTGACTCATCTCATTACTATTCAGAACATCTTATCTTATCTGTGTAATCATTAAAAATATTTAATATTTTTAAAAAAATAAAAATAAAGTGTAATTTTCACTGGTGATAACTTTGAGAAACGAATGGATAGAGAAGCGAAAACAAAAAACAAAAAACATCTAATCCCCCGTTTGAGCCTCGACTCTCGATAATGGAGTTCATGCATGTTATGAATCCTGAGGAGAAACCAATAGCATCTTCTTATTTCCACCGAGAAATTTCAAGGATTTCTAACTTTCTACCGACAGTGTAATTTTTTTTTTTTTTTCTAATATCGAAATACCCTTATTTATATGTAAAAGGTTAGTTTGATCTTTATTTTGATTCCTCGTATATTTATTTATTTATTAATTTTTTATTTAATAATTAAGAAAATAATTTTTAATATTTTAATTTTTTTTATAAAAACATATTTAAATATAATAAAATAATAAAATAAAAACACTCATTTACGTCAGGCGGCACGACCAGCTTTCCAAGCTGGCCAGCACAACTCTATTTATAATAATAAAAAATGAGCACACGCGTCCAAGACCTCTGAAGCATCATCAAGAGAAAGAGATCACATCATCATCGTGATTGGTGATCGCTACTTTAAATATGCAGTTCCTCTAATTTGGGGTATCAGATAATACGGAGGGACCCGCCAAAAAAATATGGTATATAGTAATTAATTATATTCACCATCTTTTACATAATTATATAGTAAAATGAGAATATTTTGATAAAATAATAATTATTATATATACTATTTTATAAAAATATTTTTAACATAAAATATAATTATAGAAAGGGTTATATGTTTATCATATTTTATTAAAAAATTTTGAGGAAAGATAAACTTTTTCGATTACTTTTTTATAATTTTATTTAGGGTGGTTCTGCTCAGTGCTCTCGTAGTGCTTTCACTTTGCATTCTAGTGCAATTTTTTTTAAATATTTAAAAAAACACTTTAAAAAAAATTTATTTATCATTCTCACATTATCTAATTTTTTTATTTTTTATTTTTTGTTTCATAACAAATGTGTAGTATATAGATAAAAAGTAAAAATAAAAAAAATGTAATATATAGTGCGTAGAATAAGGAATAGTTAAAAAAAAAAAACTTTCAAAATAGAGGCACTTTGTGGGCACAAACTAGCATTAAAAAAAAAAAAAAAA
>QEOT01006483.1:84382-122475 GCA_003123785.1 Pterocarya stenoptera
AAAAAAAAAAAAAAAAAAAAAAGAAAGAAGAAAGGAAAAAGAGAAAAACAAAGAAGGGTAAGAAACTCGTAACAAGCTGTAAATTGTAAAATTTCAGTGGTCAAAAGACAGATATGATGGCATTTGAGACGAGAATAAATAGATAAGCAAGTGGGAGGATACAAAGCTGATGGAATCATATGGTAAGCTAATCGTCACGCACACATATTTTTAGCGCACTGCCGCCAGAAATTGGCACATTTAACATTACAATATCAATACATATTTATATATGGTAAGAATAGGGACGCATGCGGCAGGACCAAAGAGTAGTATTATTATATACATAAGTTAATTACATTATTTGAAGAGAAATATCCATCACAGTCATAATCTTTGGCGAAACAGGAGATGAGAGGTGGATCATGGTGTTCCCAAAATTAAGAGCAAATTATACCAGAGACATGACTCATACGGAAACCCCATTGGCTAGGAATTACAAAAGTAAAGAAAGTTACAGCAAAGGAACCAAACAAAATGCGAAGACAGACAAGACAGTCCACCAAGTCAAAGATGATGCTGAGATCTCGTGTAGTAGATGGAATGGTTGTAGCAGAGGCTGACGGTGATGAAATTCTCACGACACTGTTAATTGAAATCTCTCTCTCTCTCTCTCTCTCTCTCTCTGGTCTTTTAATTCCTCTCGATCATTTTTCTTTTATTCACTACACAAACGCATAAGTAGGCAAATAAAGGTGGAATTGGACTACAATTATAAGATTAATAGCAAGTTATAGTGGATTTGGGTTGACACAGGGGGGAGTGGGGGTAAAAGCTTAAGGATGCATGGATCATGTGGCAATGCAATAGGGCTCCCAGATTAAAAGAGGTCTTCTAGGCTCCTTGCAACTTTTTACCAAAGGAACAAGGTAATTTCCTTTGCTCCCTCTTAGAACAAACAATTGTTGCTGCTGCTGCTGGTGGTGGTCATTTGTCAGTGGAGCCCTGGAGATAATGAGCTTGTTGCCATTGTTTTTGAGTGCTGACGTTGTTGGTGGTTGAGTAATTGGGTTAGCAGTACTGGGCTTGGCCCGCCAGTAGTACTCATAAGCGTTGAGAGAAGCTGCTGCTGCTGTGGATGGCACTGCCGTCGGTGAGGGTATGAACCGAGCCACGCGTGGCCGTGGTGGAAGGGACTTTGCCATTGAGGCTTTCTCGTCCACTTCCTCCACCTCCGCGTCATTGAACTTTCCTTGCCATGCTGGATTCCTGTCTGCCATCCTAATGGGCTTCGCCATTAGAGCTAACCTATGGAAACTAATTGCCGTACTCGACATCTTTGGTGCTTGCTCCATCACTACTTCTATTTCTTTGGTTTCACTTTCATTATCAGCTTCCTCATCAACCTCTTCATCTTCCTCCCTCTCTTCAGTTTCCCCATTCTCTTCGCCTACTTCTCCATAAACTTCCTCAAAGTCCCCGATTTCTTCTTCAAACGCTTCTTTGTGAGCTCTCTCTTCTTCTTCTTCTTCTTGTCTCCGAACGTCCTCAACCATTTCTTCATCTCTTGCATCTTCGGTCGAGGGACCATTGAAGAAAGTAAGGACAAGGCGGCCATCTTTCCGTTGAGCACAAAAGTGATTTTGCGAAGGGACGGACACGGCCTCGAGGACTAAACGTCCATTGTCACGACGAGACTGCATGCGGAGAGATGCCCCATCTTGACGAGAGAGAGAAGGAAGAGGTGGAGGGAACGATCTAGGCTGTGATTTCTTACTAGAAGCATAGTGGTATTTCGGAATCCTGGATTCCTCCATATTGAAGGCTTGAGATAATCCCTTCAGATCTTCTTGTAGTTCTTCTTCTTCCTCTTTTTCGTCTTCCGCGTCCCCTGTCTCCGATGGCGGGTATGACGAGAATCCGTCGGAGCCGGTCTCGGATCCAAGACTCTCCGTGCATATTTGGAGACTCTTCTCGCTCAAAGAGCTCGATGATCTCTTCACAAGAGGGTGAATATAAGGAGCTAGAAGTGGTGTTGATGTGTCCTCGTTGGCCTTTTGCGATAGAATCGAGCTCCATATATCGAATTGCCCAGGTTTCTCGAGCTCTTTCTTCTGCTTCTGTTCTTCTTGAATTGAGCTCCATATATTAAACTGTCCTTGCCCTTCAAGCTGCTCCTTCCTCTCTTCATAGTCTTCTTCGCCTTCTGAGGAGGACGATGAATCTGCTAAAGAGACCGAAAGTTGGTCAGAGGATGCGTTCTTTCTCAAGGGAGAGAAGCCGTTTTGAGCCAACCATTTCTTGGAGGACATGTCTGCAGATAGAGTTCTTCGAAGAGAAGCAGCTTTGGTTCTTTCACAGTCTGACCGAAGAATGGTGACGATGCCCTGCTTTCCCATAATCTTGGCATCTCCATCAATGTTTAAGGAAAGGCACTTGCTCAAAGTAGTTGACATCTCAGAAAAATAACTAGATGAGAAGGACGAGTACAGCTGCATAAAAAGGGAGAAGAATTTGAGAGAAACGAAAGCAAAGGGTGGTAATTAAAGTATATTTGTATGCAAGAAATTTTAACTAACAGAGCAGACTGCAAAAAAGGCAAATCTGTGAGACCAAGAAGAAAGATGGGGAATATTTTACCTAAGCCCAAGCAACAAGCATCCAACAGAGAGGCCTGCTGTGAGACCACCAGCTGGGTGCAAGTTGCAAGGAATAAGGAAGGAGAGGAGGATGACAATGGAGAGGAAGATGATGATGAATTTGATGTTTGTGGAGTGGCTGTGGCTGATGGCTATGAAAGAGGGGGTGAATGAGGGTATTTGTAGGTGGCCAAAAAGCCGTTTGGAACCCTGTCCAATGGGACCCTCCCCTACGCCACCATAAAAAGACACTCTCATTGGTTTTACTTGTTTTTCCCTAGTAAGAAAAAAAAAAGTGAATAATAAAAAATTAAAAATTAAGGGTTTTGTATATGAGAAATACTCTAGTCATAAAGTGAATACATAAAAGTAATTTCATAAATTAATATTGTTTAATGTAGTTTATTAGATTGTAATGTTACTTTTATTATAAAACAGATATGACGGATCATATAAAATCACATCAATTTGTAAGATTATTTTTATATAATTCATTTATAATTGAAGCACTGCTCTTTGTATATTGAGAGGGAGGCCTCATTTTTTGGTTCACATGGCTCTCCCCAAAACTAATTGGTGGCAATTTTTATTTCATTCTTTCTGGATATATATAATTGGGTAAAAAGACTCGCACTCAATTGGACAAGTGTTCATGATTGTATTAAAATTATCTTGCCTAATTTAGATGATCAAGACAAACCCTCTTCACCTCCGGCTCCAAATTTATGAAAATGACTTAATTCTCATCCCAATAATCAAAGCAATAAAGGGTTGTCATCAACTGATTGAGAATAAGAATAGCCATTTGGCTTCTTTATTCTCGAACACCAATAAGATAATTAACATCTAATCGAATATCGATTTTATGGTGAGGTTTAAGGTGTTGCATGGGAGCCAGCCTTCAATCTTCCGTTAACTAAAAATTACAAGAAAACTGAAAAAGGTATGGAAATGTTTTATAAAATTAATGAAGTACTTCATGATGCCTCTGCTGTATCCCTTTCGATTTGTGGTTATTCCCAATGAATAATGACCGCATTTTAATTCAGTGGCACCTCTTTGAAGCCTAAGAAAGGTGCCCTCTTGCATCAAAAGATTTTGACCGTAGATCTTGATCACCTTTGGTTGCAGCAAATTAGTTTTAGTTGGGGTACTACTACTGCCAATGTGAATCACAATGTAAATTAATTTACAACTTTATATATGTTCGGTGCATGCCAATTCTAGGGCATTTGGCTTTACACTAGTGACACTATTGAAGCTTATATGCAACTAATCAATTCCAAATACTTCAATCATTTATAAGTAGAAATAGGTAATTTCAAATTGCGTGTATATAAGTATATATAAATATATATATACTACAAAAAAATTGTTTATTTGTTGATAGCTATTTCTTGCAAAAAATGATTATTTCTTACTAAAATGAGTCTATTTTTATCCCATATCGTCATTCACGTTACAAATAATCTATCTCAAATGCTCTTTTTTTGTAGCGTAGAAATAAGAGAGGAAAAAAAATAGTTATTCTACAAGGTGTATTTCACTCCGATGCACAAATAATTCTATAAAAAAAGAGTAATGTTACTCATCATCCTAATTCTCATCGTCTTATAATATGATATTGATTGATTGAAGGCTATTTATTATATTTTACTTGTGAGCCTATTATCTAATGCCACATCATGAAATAATGAGAGAATAATGAGAAAATTGATGATAAATAGATTTTTTCTTTAAAAAAAAGAAACCTATTATGCACAAGTACTGATATTTCGAGCTAAAAGCGAGGTGCATGAAAATGGCTTAAGGAGGAAGCAAGGGAATCACTTTCAAGGAGGCCAACATGATTGGGTGGCCAGAAACCCATGATCAGAGAGAGAGAGAGAGAGAACGAATGACTGAGACTCCATAAACACGTAAAATGATAAAATAATCACAAAGAATAATATATGTGGAAACAATTGAAGGCGTCACTCTGGATTTTGAGACGCTTTCGCATATAAAGCCTGTCTCTCTCTCTCTCTCTCTCTCTCTCTTCTGTGTGCGTGCGTGCGTTTGTTTTTGTTGGCGTGACTGTGTGAAAAGTACGTACATGGAGAAGAGAAGCCAATACGTCGAGACCACTCATATATACCAAAAGTTAGTGATGTTGAAATTAGTTTTTTCAAATGGATAAAATAATAATTAGGAAAATGAGATCAGATGGCAGGAAATTACATATATATATATATAGAGAGAGAGAGAGAGAGAGAGAGAGAGAGAGAGAGAGAGTGAGAGTGAAGGGAATTAAGAGAGATCGAGCCATAGAAATCCAGGTTGCATGCTTTGCCACAAACTGAGGAACGCAAATGGGAACAGCCCGGATGCCCTCTGTCTCCCCTATAAAGCAATACCACTCAAACCTACAATGCTTATCTACTACGTCGTCCTAGCTAGTCCCTGTTTTATTATTATTCCTATCTTTGTTTTGGATTGGTTCACTCATGTCACCAACTGGTCGGCCTCCCTAAAAGATATTTTTAATTCTTTTTGTTTTAATATATATGTAGATATTTTTAATTCTAGGTAAGTTAATTATGCAAATTCGAGTGTATATATGCTAGTTCATTTTCCTTTCCCTTTTTCTTTATACAAAATGGTTATACTCCATACAATATGGGAGTCAGCTCCATTGGATATTAAGAATATTTCATATGATTTGTGAATAATAATAAAATAATTTATAAATAGTCGTGAAATAACAGTGAATAGAAATGAACTGTTTGTGAATAACAGTAAAGTAGTATGAGAATATTTGAAAACAATTATATTCCTAAACAGGACTAAAAGTCTTGAATATTGGTACATGAGTCATCACACGATGACCACTAATGTGAATAGTTTTTACTGTCCATGAGTACTGTTAGGGGTCCGTGAATAAGTACTATTGGTCACAGAACAAACATCATGTTAAATTGTTACTGGCCACCATTTAAGAGTATATAGTTAAGTTGGTCTTGAAGTAAAGCTTATAACCTCCTATAATTTTCCAAATATATCATAGATATACGCATGTAAATGACGCCCTTTTTGAAAAAAAAAAGAAGAAGAAGAAGAAAAAACCCCAATATGAGCTGATCATTTACGTCTTGCCCTCTTCAATTCATCGAGTTTCTCTCTTTCTAAAGCCAGCCTCACAACCCTGCACACAACAATCAATATTTCTAAATCATCTAGAAATGTTTCCATTCTTATGCCAACCCTCGACAAACAACATTGGGGGAAGCTTTTCAGGCAAGATCATGCAAATATGGGCATTGATGATGCTACGCATCTTGGTCAATATAGGAAACAACATTGGGTGCTTCAAAATTCAAATCTTGATTGAAGGTGCTAGATCTCTTAGTTCAATATATATCGATAGAGTAGATCATCGTAAACGTCTGGTACATAAGTGTAATATATAGAATGCTATAAATCTAGTTAAAGATCAAATATTTAACTAAATTAGTATCCAGGGTTCCTAAACTTTTTTAAAGAGATGAGGAAAAAAAGAATATATGCCTGGAAAGTAATAGCTAGCTATAGAATGCTTATATAGGTTATAAAAAGAGATGAAATAATATATATAATTACTAATCTATTTTTTTTCTCTCATCTACCATAGTGTATATATAGTTAGCTGTTATAGTTAACCAACAACCACTTGTTCTTGGGTTCTCAATCATGGGCAATATTATTATTGTTGCAAAAACAACTGGTAATTCATATTTTCTACAGAATTTTAGTTTTTTTAATAATAAAAAATCCTAAGGTTGATCCTCAAGGGTCACTGAATTGATCAGTTTATTCTAAGATACTAAGAAGATGCTTGAATAATGCTAGATGTAGTAACTAGTAAGACTCAAGTTAAGCAAGGCAATATATTCCAAAATCTCAAATTGCTCATCGGAAGGCATGAACAAGACGGTCCATCGATGTCAAAAGGAGAAATGGAGTATATGTGTGTGCACGCGCATGTGTATTTTATATAAAATGTTTACATATGCATACATACATATATACATACATGCAACTACGTACAAGGAACCTGTTTATTTGTGGCCAACTATTTCCTGTAAAAATGATTATATCCTATCAAAATGAATCTATTTTCATCGCAAGTAATCCATCACAAATGATAATTTTACCTCTGTGTGTGTGCGTGTATATATATATTGCTTGCTCATATAGCAATTGTTTACTTAGAAATCAAACATTTTTCTAAAGCGGGTTCCCTAATTTGCATGCAATGTTTGCATTATCTAGTGATCATCATCATCACCGCCCATAATTTTAATCATATCACGATCATTAATTAGAAGGATGATGGACTACATATTTGATTTGTTTTAATTAATTACAAGGGTTCAAACTTGCATTGGTAGTTTAAAGAGATGCAATTGAGATAGTGACTTGCATGAACATAAATATTCAACATTCAGATATGCTTAATTTCTTGCCAGCTAATGGCCATTCTATATATAAAGTATCAAGATGTAAGCCTATGGTGCCTTTTATACTATAATAAGGTTAGATAGCTTGTTGAGCAAGTCTTGAGGAGGTGTTTTGACAAAGCATCTTCCTCTAGCTAGCATTTTTGCGTTATCACCTAGGCTTTTGAATTGTTGATCATATGAAAATGCATTGTAATTATTTGGCAACTATTGCATATGCCAAAAATTCCAAATACTAAAATATAAGACATGTTTTTATTAGAAAATGAACCATGCAACCACACGGGGAAGTTTTGATTTTCCGAGGGAGAATCATGTTAACCTAGTTATCTCTCATTAATTTCAAGTTGTACGTCTTTAGCTATAGATTCATTTACTATCTTTGGAAGGTTAGGAATTTTATACAGCGCCGAGAAAAAGGTCATGTAGATTGCATGCCTTTATATTAAACTTAAAACCACTGGTTATTTGGTTCTTGTCAGTCGTGGTGATCAGTGGCAAGAAACGGCACCATTTGTACATTCATTTTCCACTGCAGCTAGCGAGTTACGTACTTTGTCATGTTGACTTTAAGTACGCATTTTAATATGCATATAATGGAGATCGTGCATGGGTTTTGATTATTCATATGAACGAACATCAGATTAATTTAACATCAAATATAAGAAAGAACGAATATATATTAATGGCAAGTCAAAATAAAGCTGACGAAACATTGGGAATCCATAAGCGGGGAGAGAGAGAGCTAGGTATCCCATATACATGATTATATATTTGTTAATTTAGGGAAAAGATTAATACCTCAGGTCAAAAGAAGAGGCTGTAAGGATCGATGGTGAAGGTTTCATTCTGATGCCTTTTCGAATATATATAATAAATTAATAAATACAGGAATATTAAATAAAGGCGAAACGAATGACGTATAACACTTCATCGGAGCATTTGCTTGATGCAGTTGGAACATCAGAGAAAGATCAGTACCATTATTCCAAGTTAGGATCCGATATATATAAATATATAAATATATAAATATATATTAAAAATATAATTAAAAATATTATTTTTAGGTAAACCTTAATTTTAATTGAGATTCCCATGATCACCTAATAATTTATACCCTCTTGCAATGGGCTCTTAAATTTGTACTTAGGGTCCATGACCAGCTCAGCTTGCATGTATTCCTCAGTTGATCTACTAATGCAATCATATATTAAAAATTAAAGCATTTGCATGCGCCCAAACCATTGAAAAAATTAGTTAGCAAAGTATATAGCATGCAAGATCCATATATAAATATATATATATATTTATATATATATATATATATTTATACATGCTTCCACTAAAAGAGCATCGATCGATCACGGTTCTCTTGCCTGCCTAGCTAGCTAGAAAGTCAGCGGGTTTTGATTATTCGAGTCAATTAGATCATGAGATAATAATTTAATATCAATTTAAACTTAAAAATACATGATGAAAAAGGGTAAAACTACATTGAATAAGAAAAACAATAAATATTGTACATTTTAGAGGCCACTCCGATAAATGGAATATTGATAAGGAGTTGACTCACCGATATATAATCATGATCATCATCACTAAAGGAATTGGAATATATATATATACACACACATTACATATACACATATATATATATATTTATAGAGTTTGAAAGCCATGAATATTATTAATATTATTCGTATTGTCATAGATGACAACTTGAATATGATTAAGTTCTTTCGGCATGCATAAAGTTTGTCTCGTGATCATCATCACTACCATTAATATATAATGTAAGAGAGGTAAGTTGTCAATTGAATGACCTAACATCCCATGAATAATAATAGTTTTTCTTTGCCGAAAGATACATTATATGTACATCCGACCATAGCCAACCAATATGCCGATTTGTGGCACTTAATCCGCAAAGCATAATTAATATGGTTGTGGTGGGTTAATTATTTCTTAAGATTCCGTCATCATATGCGTGCATGCAATCATAGCTAGCTTTGTTTAACTACACATGCATGATAAAGGGTATTGGATTAGAAATCATTTAATTATTAATGGACGGCCCTATGTATGTTGGAAATCAAAAGTTTAATTGACCATTTGAAACTTCTCATGAATTTTGTTTTACCCATAAAAAGGTTTACATATAAAGTAGCCGACAATGTTTGACCCAATTAAAATCAGGCTAGGGATTACTATTGCATGGGTTAGATCAGATGTGGGAATTTCATTCGCCATTTGATTTTTTATACATATACAGTAGTGTACACAAATATTAGCTATATAAGGCATGTTGTTTTAGTTTTAATTTGTATAAATCTCAAATATACAATATTCGTGTATGTTTCCTTGTAAAAGGAGACTTCACTATAGAAAAGTGTAAAAAAAATTTACTTTTTCTTAATGGCTGGATCAAACCTACATTTTAAAATCACGGCCTTGTTTGTTTTCGCAGATAAGATGAGATGAATTGATATTAAAGTTAATAATTGAATAAAATATTGTTAGAATATATTTTTTAATATTATTTTTATTTTAAGATTTGAAAAAGTTGAATTTTTATTTTATTTTGTATGAAAATTTAAAAAAATTATAATATCAATATATTAATAATTAGTTTTTTTAATCAATAAGTCAAAAAAAAAAAAATAGCCAAAATAAAAAGACAAAATGAGAGCAAAACAGCATTGTTCTATACCTATATCATTACTCTCAGTACAAAATATTCTTTGAAGCTATTTTCATTGATTTTACTTTTTTTATTTTTATCTTTCTAACGTTGCTTTTAAGGACGTGATAACTTTTTATGATTTCTTTGCCAGTTTGCCGGGTAAAGTAAGGGAGAACAATGTTTACGTGTCAACGTCTGAAAGGACAAAGAAAGAATGCTTTAGGATTTGATTTGAACTTTAAAACTTTAGGAATTTGGATAGCGTTTCGGGTAACGAGAATTAGTGTATTTTAGGAAAGGAATTGATGTTAAAGGTTGGTGGTAAGTTGATTTTTAGATTTGCATATCGTTTAGTACACGTACGACCAATGCATGCATGATTAACAAAAAAGCAAAATAAAACCACAACCACATGATTTTTCAGCGGACATTATTTGTTAACGGGACCTTATATTGCATGCATTTGCTCCACATGAATTGCTACTATATTTGTACCGAATTATGCATAAGAGAAATAATTAGAAACCCATCTTGTAGATATATATACATATATCTTGTTCTATCATTAATTCATGTAGAGGCATGCACCTTTCATCTTGTTATGGTGATCTTCAAGAAAGAGTCAACATGTAAAATATTTAATTAAATGAGATACAGTATAGAATCAGGATTAAAAGTTAGGAGATCTATTCTGATATCCTATGAAATCCACTTGTCCCAAAAGATTAAGCCTTGTTTGGGTATCGAGAGTACTTCAGGTACTCTCAAATACTCTCATTACTATTCTTTATTTTATTATTACTTTTTATCTATTTTTTCTACTATTCATTACTTTTCACCTACTTTTTACTACTCTATTATTACTTTTTTACTATTATTCATAAATATTTTCAAATACTTTTACTACCTAAACCAAGCCTAAACTTCTGTTTAGATAGTAAGATGAGATAAGATAACTTTAAACAGTTATCATTTAAATAATTAATAGAATACAAATAGGAAAACACAATTTTACCTTCCTATTTGTATCACTCTATTTGATAGCTTGTAAATTTTTTTTATTTAATAATTAAAAAAATGATTTTAAGTGTATTAAATTTTTTTTTTATTTTTTAAAAATTTTTAAATATATTAAAAAATTAAAATAAATAAATAAATAAATAAATAAATAACGCTAGCAAGTAACACCAACGTAGAGATGGGACGGTACGATACTCCCACCCATACAAATATACCACATTAGCAAATTTAATTAAAAATAATAATATTTGTGGGTGAAGAATAATATTAGTGAAAAGACGTCCATTGTCAATATTTCCACTGGCATATGCATGCACAGCAACCTACCGGAACAAATGGGAGTTAGACACGTGATACTGTACAGAAAACCTTTCGGTCTGAGGCAACTGCCATGCCTTCTTCAACCATCAATAAATAAATGTCATAAAAAGGGAGACCAGGCGTTATGGAAAGAAAGCATAAGGTTCTGTCCCTGATTCCCACTTGCACTGAGCACGGACAGTGGAAGTGTGCGGATATTCGATGTCAAGTACTCTTCCCAGGTCAATAATGGAGAGAAAGATAAACTATTTATTATTATTTAGTATAATATCAAATCATAGCAGAATTTATAATTATTTGATAATAATGATAATTAACAAGAATGATAAATATATTTTTTTACTGAATAATTAAATAATATAATTTTTTTAAAATTATTATTTTTTAAATTATATTAAATAAAAGATTGAGTAAATTATATTAACTAAAAAATTTCTGCAGCAATTAACTGAAAAAGTTGTCGCATGGTGATCGAAATATCGTACGTGTCCCAAAGGGTGTTTTTTTTTTTTAAACAGATAACGAAATTAGTCGGAAATTGTTAATTCATTTGTGGTAAAAGTGTACTTTGTCGCAACAAGTGCTAATATAACCATAAACTCATTTATGATTACAATTGTAATGGAAATTTTCCCACTTCACCAAACTAAGTAAGTCTTGACTCAATACCTGACCTCAGGATCACAAGAACCACACTTGAAGTAAGGTGTCAACCAGGAAAAGGGATTAAGTGACTGACAAAACAGATCAGCCTGACACCGCTAGGCCACGTTCTGGACCTGAGAATTTGTATGAAATTTAAGGGAAAATACAGGGAACCCTCAATCCGCTGACATGGGAATATATACGGCTCACAAAAGATAAAAATAAAGTCTGGAAACCACGCCGCATTAATGGCTCCACTACTGAGCTACACGCCACAGTAATGGTGCCGTCGCAGAATCACGCCGCATTAAAGAATTCTGACAGCAAGAATAGTATGAGAGGCACAAACTCTGTAGGGACAGACACGATCTACTCCTCTCTAGACTCATGGTATAAATAGCATGCCTCAGGCATAAGAAACTTTCTCGAATCCCTAGACTCTTTTACTTATTTAGAAACTTTAAAGAGAATTTATTAACTTTGGCATCGGAGACTTCCCAGCCCGACTCAAGACTGCCTTCTTCTAGTTGCTTCATTCCCTGTCTTTTGCAAGTCCAAATTTTGAAGACTTGAATTGTCAGGACCTTACCCAAAGATGTGCGGAACACAACATTAACAACAATTCAAAGACATGAAAGCTTATACAACCAAGAAATCTGAAACATCATAGATGGAGTGACCAAATTAGTAAAAAAATATCAAGACTTTAGAAGACAACACCATACAATTGCCAACAGTAATCAAACCAACCACAGATTGTTCCCATTCCATGCATTGATATATATTTGATATTTGAATTGCTAATTAATAACATAAAAATCATAACAATAAGAAGTAGATTAGATCTACTTATTTGAAATCATAAGCAGAGAAGCTGTCGGTTTTCTATAACCAACTAAGAAAATATAAAAATCGAATATTTTTAATAAAACATATGAAAAGTGCATGAACAAAAGAGCAACATATGAAAGTACTTAAAAACAAATCATCCATTGCATGTGCTTCATATAATATATAATTAATTAAGAAAACATCTCATTTTTCTTATTATTGAATGGAAGCACCATTGAGAAGACTAAAAAATTATATATATGGTCACGTCAATTAAATCAAAACCCGGCATTAAGCTATTAAATAGATCATCGACAATATCACGTGAAAAAAAATTCAATTTGTGGTGAGCAACTTAGGCCGTCTGATAGATTTTATTGTTAAGCCGTCTGCATCTATTGGGATGTGATTAAAAACAAAAAAAAAATAAACAAAAAACATCATATTTCAACAACTAAAACAGGTGAGCAACTTAGGCTTTACATATTTAAGTGCAGTGTATATAATTAAGGGCAAAAGAGGACAAAAAAAATATTGACTATTTTTTTTTACACACACGTTTGTGTAGCCTTTTTTAGTTTCAGGAAAACGTCGCTAAATCAATAATTAATTTGTATTTCGTTGAAAGTTTTGCTTGAACTTTTTGCATCAATCGGCTAGCAAATTAAAAAAAAAAAAAATATTAATTCTACGACTATCGTTCATCAATATTGTTGTATTAAGTACAAGCTATACATTTACATATACATATTTATGTGACATAATATTTTGCGAATTAGTCCATGCACAGGACAAATATTAATAACGTCGCGATCGTGATAACTTGAGAAAATATCGAAGTGCTATTCTTGTACCCAAATATAATTAAGCTAATCCTTCTTCTTCTTTTTCTTAATTTATTATCATATTTTTATTATTTTATTAAATATGACATCAAATTATTGGTATAATATAAGTTATAAAGAATAATAAATAGTTTTCTGACTATTTGATATTACATAAGGGGATGAAGAAAGGATGATACTTAAAAGCTGAATTAAGGACATTATTATTCAAATAAATCCGACCGATTAGTTTGATCTATGGACTTCTAGTGATCTATGGACCCCAAATGCAACTCACTGTTCATACACCGCATGTCTATTTTTATTTTTTTATCTTCTTATTTTTTTGCCACAACATATGTATGGTGTAGGCCGTTGTTGAGTAGAATTTTTCTGTACATATAATATATATATTATATATATATATATATAAAATGTGTCTCTAAAATGAGTTTTTGACCAAGTCCAACTCAAGAGTGAGACCATTAAGGAAAGAATAATGCTATTTGACTATTTGAAATTTGTAGTTCAAATGACTCTCTTGATGTGGCACCATCATGTGTTACCACGTGGTTTATTAAAAAAAAATATAAAACAAAAAGTGGTAGAGAGAACCTAAGATTTCAATCTTCATCTTTTTGTATTTTTAGATGCTCTTTTATTTTAAATATATTTTTTAATAAACTACATCGCACCACCATATGATGCCACGTCGAGAGGGCCATCTAAACGATAAACTTTAGATAGCCTAATAACAGTACTCTTAAGAAAAACCTTAATTGGCACTACCAATAATTAAAAAAAAAAAAAAAAACTAAAGTTTATTGATAAAAGTCAACATAAATAAGAAAATACCATGCAATAATGCAAAAGGCTAGAACCGTTCAAAACAATATCCAAAGCTCATGATTTCGGTTGATCTCATTTATCAATGAGGCCTACGTGTATCATACTTTGGGGGATAAAGTTTGAGATGCATATATATATATATATATATGTACGTCATACCAAAATTAGCACCCATGAGAATAAATTAGACTGCTCACTAGTTGTACTCAATATTCATATAATTTGCCTCAAAGAAATTAAGTAAAACGTTGTGATCAGTTGGAAGCTCAAAATATTCCTACCTCATACTAATTAAAAGCAAAGTATTTCTTTACCATTGAATCACACAAGCACAAAAGGAAAAAAGGAAGAAAAAGAAAAAAGAAAAAAGAAAAAGAATGTTTGGTGTATTGGACTGTTAGTCGTTTTAGCAAATGATGTGTTGGCTATATAAATATATATATATATATAAACACACACACGTTGCAAAAAGTAAATTAATACGCTCACATATGTAACTTCCTTTATGGAATGAAATGAAATCTACTTCTTATATATATAAAAAAAATAAATTAATACGCGCTGTTTAAACGTTTTCCAAGACCAATGTTCATATATATTGGTTTTTTCCCAAATTATATATATTAATAAAGAAATGATTTATACAATTTTTAAATGTGTATGTCTTACAGGCACACTCCTTCTAATAAAAATAGTCAAATTTGAGACCTACAAGAAGAAATATTTTTTTTTACCTCTTTTTTTTTTTCTCCAAAAGCTATACGCGGAACTTGCATACCTTAATATTGTATCTAACATTTAATGACAAACTGTATCTAGCATTTAATGACAAAAACAAGGGATGAGGAATTCCAATGAATGGTTCCCTTACAATATTACAATTGTGGAAACAAAAAGTAAAAAAAGTTGGAAAATGGTTCAACTTTCTTAATTAATTAGGTGCTAACAAAAAACAAATTGTCACAAATATGGCTGATCATAAAATTCGGAAAGGACAATATTAATTACGTTTGGATATTGAGATGATCTTCGATGATCAATGAATAATAGTGAACATTTTGTGAATAGTAGCAAACTACTTCACTTACCAAACACGGCCTTAAGTTCATAATTGAGTATGATGTGAATATTTAAGAGAAGCTAGGTCATTAGCAACAATATCGTACTTTGAGAATATATATGTATTGCGTTACATTAGGATCCATCTACCATGTAAGACAAAAGTAAAAAAAAAAAAAGGGAAAAAAAACTCTAATTTGCACACGAAAAAGGTTCAGAATTATAAAATTAAATTCATATTTATCTGAACAGTGAGTTTTAAATCAGAGGAATCAGAAGGAAACACCAATTCCACCTCTTGTCCCTGGAAGGAAAGTCGGTGTGTAAGAGGAAAAAGATGGGGAAAAGGAGATATTCGCAAGCAACAAGCGTTGCTTTATGACGCTTTATGGAAAGGATGAAGACCACCTTTATTATTCTCATTAGGAGATCTCTCCTCTCCCATTATTGCACTGATTGGATGATGTATCTGGGTGGCACAGAAAGAGAGAGAGAGGTAGAAAGAGAGAGAATAAAAAGGAAAGGGAAAAATGCGAGAATATGTTTGGAATTTCATTTCCTTACCACTTATTAATAATAATAATAATAATAATAATAATGGTATTTTTAATTTAAGGTTCGTAAATTTTGCGTGCGTTTTTTTATAAAAGTAGGTAGATTTAGAATATATATATATATAAAATTATTTTTTATTGAAGGACTCTATAATTTTTTATTAAGGTTGTTTTTGGTTTCTAAATTCAGTTGAATTTAGTTGAGTTCAGTTTAATTTTAAACTGAATTTAACATCTAAACACTCAATTTTCAAATTAATAAATTCATCCCAACTCAAAACCTTTTTATACGTGAGACTTACAACTTTTTGTAGCTTAAAATATCTTTATAGATGAGACTCATAATTTTTTTTAATTTTTTATAAAAAGTATTAATCTCATTAACATCTAAACACATTTTATACTTAATTTAGATAAATTCTACATAATTTATTATATTATTTAATTTATTATTATTCATAAAATACTTAACTCACCTCAAAATGGACAAAGTTGCATACCTTATATAGCATTACCAGATTCCGTCGTCATGAAGAAAAGTTTTGAGAGCCAATTTTATATGTTTATAGCGAGTGAGATTTTGCCACTTGGCAAAATGGGTAGGGAACACGTTCGTAGACGGTGTAGATGGCTTGAGCTAGGGGCTGTGTTTTTGTCGTGGTCCAAGTTCTTTAGCCCACCATGATGGTGAGACCAGCGGTGCCCATGGATTTGCCTTTTTAGAATGGTGGGAATGAATGAACCCACCCACTAGGTATTGGTGGTGGCCAGCTTAGCAGAATCTTGGAAATATTCCTAGAATTATATCTGTACGTTTTCCTGGCTTACACTTGTGCATGGCTTTAGGTCCCTTCCTTTCATCTTTCTAGGGGGTCGAATTACAGGATCCTGTCTGGGAATTTCTGAATATTACATAAAAGTTTGTTATTCCATTAAGTGAGTATTTTGCTGTATCAAAATCCATAACTTTATCCTCCTTCCTCTGTTTCTTGACAGACATTGATACCCTTATCTCCAAGTACTGCAGCTTGTTGGGTGACTATTTTTTTTTTTTTTGGTTTTTTTGTTTTAGTATTAATTGTGAATTAACAATAGTAATTATCGTGAAAAACATGTCATGAGTGCTGTGTAATACAGCTGGTGGAGGAGATGGGATAGATCATGTTCATAAGAATTAATGTCCATAGAATGCGTGTTCTTGTAGACATGGCCTGAGCGACAAGGTTTTGATGGTCATCCAACTCATTCTGCATACACTTGCACATTCTCTCTGGTGCGCAACATTCTGAATTCCATTCTATTATCTATCAAAAGTTGAGGCTATGCCACCATGCTTTATACAAGCTAGTCACAAATGAATTATATAAAAGTAAACCCACAAATTAATATAACTTGATGTGGTACGTCAAATTGTAAAATTAATTTTATTATAAAGTAGATCTCACAGATTTCATGAAGTAACATCAGTTTGTAAGTATACTTTATATAATCTTTTTGTGTCTGTAGCAGTTCTCAGTTTCTAATCGTTGTAAAAGAAATTTTGTTTATTTTTCCATATGGGAGTTCTTTTTGAAAAAAAAAAAAGCATTCAATTTGCTTCTTTATCACATATATAGATTTAATTATGTAAATATAATCTATATAGTGTATGTAACTCATACACCCCCCCGCGTAATCCATTGACTTCCTAACCTCATCTTGCTTGCTGATATAAAAAGTTTAAGTAACTGTTCATTTAAGTGGTTGATTTACGAAGTTATTGAAAATATATCACACTAACAAGTGCGACTAAAAATAATAAAAAGTTTATTAAAGTTGTATGGAGCAATACTATGTAACTGTACGTACTGTGATTATGATTATTACTTGTAGGGATGTAGACAGCAATCTCGGAGCTAAAATGGGGAGGAACAGGACCAGAAAAAATGGTGTTACATACCGGCCTAAATCTAGGCCTTTGTTTTGGAATCCTACTCCATGCGCTTTTGACTCTTAACCAGACAAGCCAGCAATAGACATGGCAAAACTTTTGGGGGTTGCCGAGATATTGTGGTGGGTAGGGGTGAGGCACAAAACCTAGCATGGAGATGGTCTGGTCGGATTTCCAACCACTTTCAGACCGCTAATATGCTAAGGCAATTTGTGAATTATGTGACTGCTTAGGATGAGACATCACTGCCTTTATTTGTTGGGGGTTATGCCTCCCATTATAAGTATGTCGCTTACTTTCAATATCCATATGGTTCAGGAGGACGGGGCACGCACAGGAGCTGCAATAATATAATCCAACCTCTACCAACCATGATATAATTTCGTTATTTTTCTTAAGGATTTTTCATGTTTTATTTATTCATTTTTAAACAGTTGGTATGGGTTTTTTTTTTTTTTTTCCCTTTTTTTTATTATTATAATTTAATAAGTGTTACTACCATATATGTTTTGTTTGAGTATCTACCGGGCCGACAACCTAATGTATCTTTGGGTCACTAAAGACCCTTTAGAGCTCAATGTCCCAGTGGCAAGTTGTTGGGCTAGAAAATCCAGAGTTTAGCACCACCAATAACGTTATCGTGATCAAAGCTGGGCCTTAATATTCTCCTAAACTTGCCCACTTTTTAGGATTCGTTTGTTTTCACAATTCTTTTCAACTTGTCTCATCTAATCGTTATAATTTTTTTTAAATTTTACACAAAATAAAATAAACAATTCAATTTTTTTAAATTCTGAAACAAAAATAATAGTAAAAATATATATTTTAACAATATTTTATTCAACTTTTAACTTTAATATCATTTCATCTTATCTGCAAAAACAAACGAGACATTAATATTTTTTCTTGTTAACAGGTCCCTCGGGTACGATCTGAATCAAGTGAAGTGCACCGATGGGTGGTTCTTGCTGGTCAATATCTACTTTGTTTTGAAGAATGCTATTATTCATCTTGGGTATAAAATATTATCCCTAGTCACACTTATTAATATATTACATGTGAAGTGACTATTGTAAGTGATTGACATAATGACAGAGATAAGGGAGTCGAGAATGATATATTCAATATTATGAGAATGATTGAAGAAATCAAACTACAATTTCAAAATATGAAAATTCCTCGAGCATAATTAGATAAGTTACACCATGGCATGAAAAAAAAGAATTTCAAGTTATGTTTGTATTTCTTAAAAATTAATCAACATTTTTGAGTTGTTTATTTCACTATTAATTAGACATTTTTTTTTTATGTTATTAAATATTTTCAATCTAACTTCATCTTTTAATTTACCCCTTATGAACCCACTTGGCTCTGTGGCTGGGTTGACATATGAGATCATTTTAAATATGTCAAATCAACAAGTTTGAATAAAGATAACAGTATTTAAGATTAAGAATAATATTGCTCATTCTATCGCAATTCAATAGATTTGATCGAATCTTTAAAGAGGATACTTGTAATACTTGAGTCCTATTAGGAAAAAATCTTATGTTATTAAAATTATTATTTTTTAAAATCAAGTCTTTTTATGTATTTTAATATAAGGATCTTCATTACCATGATTTTTAAAGTGACTATGTTTTTCTTGTTTAAATGAGACTTAAAAAAACTAAGGGAGCGGTATACTTGTGTTTAGGATGTTACAAATTTACCCATATTATTATTATTTTACAAATTAGTAAGTGTAATCTTCTTTTAATCCTACCCCTTGATTTGGTAGGTAGAAAAATATCACTCTTCATCCGAACCGTCCATTTCAAGTTAGCACAAGGAAAGAAAACCAAGCCCCTACACGTGGATATTACATTTAGCAAAAGGGGAAGAAAACTCAAGCTCTAACCCATGTTTCTCATTTCTTCCTCCATTTCATTCCTTTCTTTCCAACTTCAGAAAAGCCCTAGCTCTCATCTCCTCAAGGAGAGGAACAACAAGGTAAGTCCATTTCTTGACCCATTTTCTTGTAGATTTTGGATTATACACGATTGGCATTCGAATTTAGTTTTGAAATTTCTACTTTGGTGCTCCAGTCGTGTGGCGCCCTCAACCCCCACTTGAGATTGGACGGTGATTGAAACGTCAGGATATGTAATAAAAGGTTACACATCTCTCGTACATGACATATAATATGCTATGCACCTAAGTATACTAGCATTATGTAATAATATAACAGTAGAAAATAGTAAAAGTCGGATAATCTAAGTAATGCGATAAGCAATTGCAAAGCACATGGCACCATTACTAACAAAATACCCTAACATTGTCCATTTCCATAAGCATGCATCATAAAAGATATAGCATCCCAAAAGCATAGAGTATATTTTAATCTCCCAAAACACGGGACCTTCTCAAAACATTGTTTTTCAAAAGTTGAGATATAACCATAAGTTTTTTTTTTTCTTCTTTCCACAACATCTTAGGTTGCCGTTTTCTTCAAGAGGGCCCGGGCTTCACGCGCTTCTCTAAAGTCCTATCTTTATCCCGATTGTTACGCCGTTTGAGTTCCTCAATGAATTGGAGTATTCCGGTAATCTCCTTGTCAATGGCCTTGAGTCGCTCCAATATGAAGGGCTCATGCCGACTCATAACCATCTTAGGGACGATCTTCTTCGGAGGAGGTGTTGTTCTCTTCCTCTTGGCCATGTGTCGTCTTCTACTTCTGTAACAACTTCTACCATTCCAGTTGGAGAATGGTAGTGGAAACTACTACAATGAGATTTCAAGAAATCTCAGCAAATAATCACGCAATATACAATAGTTAACCCAAGCATACAAGTGGTATCTCATAAATGCGTGCATGTACATGTACTTGACATGTGACTTGACCGAAACCTAAATCATGCACTTGACCATTTTCAAAAGACTTGTAACAGAGACTTTAGCTTTTTCAAAAAACTTCTTGACATTCTTTTTCATGTTGATTTTAATTAGAACTTGCCTTATCAGAACATATCACAAGATTTTCATCGAGTGATCCATATCATATCACGAGATTTTCATCAAGTGATCTATAACATATGAGCTCTTATTTTTGTTCCTACTAGTTCCCACACCATCAACGGTTCGTACACCGTGATGAATACGTTATAATCAAAGATTTCATAATAACTCGACCTTACTTCGTCGAGTTACATGCCTTATGCAGCCACTAGCATTAGGCGCTTCCTTGCTTCGACATTCTTTAAAAGCATCCATTTGAGGCTCGTCGAGTTGAATGTGTGTGTTTCACCATTCTTGAAATCCTATGAGATTTGAATCTCATTTTGAGTTGAAAAAGTCATATGTGTGTAAAAACTAAGAGAAAACCGAGGCTAACCTTGTCTATCCTTGAATGTGGTGAAATCTTCTCTTTAAAATGAATCTTCCTTGTTTGGTAGGAAAGAAAGTGTGAGAAAGTAAGAGAATCTTCATGTGAGAATGTGAGAGTTGTGTGGAGAGAGTGAGATTCCATGAAAATTATGAAAAATGGCAAGGGAGAAGCCCATAGGCGTGTACTCCCTCCTTTTTATAGTGGTCTCCTTACTTCCCTCTTTGGTTGCCTCCAAAATCCTTGCATGGCTGATAAGTGGCGAGTTTTCCTCTCCATATTCTGTTTTGCTGAAAATACTCTTAGAATCCCACTTTGGATTGCATTGGAAAGGGACAACTTGGGGGTGTGTAGAGTTTCCTCTCCCTTGGTCGAAATCCCTCATTTTCCCCTTTATGCCCTTCCTTTTTCTTAAGCAAGTGAATATCTCTTCAAGGGTACTTTTGTAAAACATCTCATGCCTCTTCCTTTTCCCAACAAGCAACTTTTGGCATGGGTGACAAGTGGCATGGGTGTGTGCCTTGTCCATTGCTGCCCAACTCTTCTCTTTCCCTTTTGTTGCTTAAATCTTCTATTGCTCCTTCCCAAAATGACTCCTCATGTGCCATTGGTCTATTAGTAACCTAAGTGACAAGGGGGAAAGTGAAGAGGTGCTTGGGAGTGTGGTGAACAAAATCCTAGGGGCATATTAGTCTTTTGACACATAAGTCCTTTCATATAATCTTCTAGAAGGTTTATGCATGTTTGACACTTGATAAAATCTGACAAATTCGAAATCCCTTGTGCCCTTTCAGTTTCCCATGCAGATTTCCTAGAAAAACAACCACATTTCTCTTCCCTAGGCTCCTTTTTTCCAAGAATATCTACCTTGGAATTCAAAATTGGGTCAAAACAATGGGTCTAGGAGTGTGGGAAAGGGTTGGCCAAAAATCCTTTAGTCTTCCTAGGTCCATTTTGTCTCTTGATTCTTCTAGAAGGTTTCTAGCATGCTTGACAAGTGGCAATCCTTCTAGGGTAGGTGTGCAAGCCACCTGTTAGTTTACCCTACACTCCTCTCTCCCCTTAGTCCACTATCAAGTCCAGATTTATAGTGCAACACATGTATGATACATGACACTAGTGACTAGGGTTTAGGTCATGGGCTTAAAGCAAATGGGCCTAGTTTTCTAAATAGGGCCACAATTATACAAGGAATTCTAGGGTTACTCCCTTCTTGGGCTCAAGTTGCTAAATCAAAGATTCTGGCCTTCCTTATAAAAAAATAATTAAAGCTCTTAAAATGCTAGGTTAACTAAGAATTAATTCTATGGGCCATGCTTAGTCAAGCTCGGGTCATCACATCCTCCCCTCCTTAAAAATTGATTTTGTCCTCGAAATCGGCACCGTAACCACTAATAAAAGCATTTGTAACAAGAAATATTGGGCTACTGCCTGTTTTATATGCGGCCGTAGGCTTCTCGGATGATGATGATGATGATGGAGGTACTTTATCTGCCTCTTCTATTACTGAATCCTGCGAAAAGTAAAATATTGCTTCCAGTTCGTAATTGAAATACATATTAACCCGCATCTCATTCAATCTATGCTTTATTTGGAGCTTTGTATCCTCGATAGGTTGACCTTGCTCACGAAAACAAATATGATCCGTAGACGTATCCGAGGTCTCACAAGGCATAAACCTACTAGCGTGTTCTTCTGCTATGCGACTCGATTCTGCTTCCAGATTAAAATTGTGCAAATGCTTCCTTTCTGCTTCCTTCGAGCTACACCAAGGTTGCCATTCTTCATGCGGTAACACTAGTCGAAAATAAAGATTTCCTCAAGAATTCGCATCCATCACATGAGTACGATGATGCTCAAATTTCTCCATCTATCTTGATTGTTCTGCTATCATCTGTTGGCTTCTCCTGAGGTGATCTCTAAGGCAACGTTCTCTTTGTTCTCTCAATTGTGCCACTAAAGATACAGACATACGTGGGGTTCTTCTAGATCATGCCATTCCTTGTTCCAAGGGTATGATAGGTGTACACAAGGTTACCATGCTTAAACTAACAATTATGGAACATATAGATTTCACTTAAAATAGAACATTCATATATATATATATCAAACAATTTCGTGCATACATCAAAAGTTCTCGAGTTCTAAGATAGAAACAAATGAGGGTATTCACTTCTCAGTGAGTCTTCTTGTTCCCAAGTTGATTCTTCAAAATCTGGGTTATTCCAGAGTACTTTAACTAGAGCTATCTTCTGATTCCTTTAGTCTTGCTCCTTGCGATCCACAATCTGCATTGACCACTCTTTATATGACAAGTTGGGTTGAAGCCGAAACTTGCCGGGCTCCATTACCACTAGCCGTCTTTCTCCGAAGCTCTTCTTTATGGTTGACACGTGAAATACATTATGTATTCATTGCATCTCTGCTGGCAAATCCAATCTGTAAGCTACTAGACCAACTCTTTCTATTATCTCATAGGGTCCTACGTATCGGGAATTCAAGTTTCCCTTTTTACCAAAACGTATGACTCCTTTTATGGGCGATACCTTGAGGTATACCTAGTCTCCTACTGCAAACTCCAGATTCCTCCGTTGCTTATCGGCATAGCTCTTCTGCCAATTTTGGGTTGCCTCCATTCTTTCTTGGATCATGGTTTACTTGTTTCCGAACTTCTTGTAAATACTCAAGTCCTAGTGTTTTCTTTTCTCCCAATTCATCCCAATACAAGGGGGATCTGCATTTTCTTCCATATAATGCCTCGTAAGGTGTCATTTGAATGGTAGTCTGAAAATTATTGTTGTAGGCAAATTCCACTAAAGATATGTGACTTTCCCAATCACCACTTAGTTCCAAAGTGCATGCTCGCAGCATGTCTTCGAAAGTCTGGATTGTATGTTCCGTCTGTCCATCTATCTGTGGGTGATATGCAATGCTAAAACTCAGACAAGTGCCTAACATCTTTTGCAAGCTTTACCAAAATCGCAAAGTAAAACAGGTATCTCGGTCCGACACTATGGTCTTAGGTACTCCGTCCAATAGGACGAATTCCTTAACATAAATTAGGAAGAGTTTTTCCACAAAATCTATGTTAGCTATGGGTAGAAAATGTGCATTCTTAGTCAATCAGTTGACTATGACCCATAACAAATTCTTACCTGATGATGTCCTTGGTAGACCTATTGTGAAGTCCATTGACACATCTTCCCATTTCCACTTTGGGATAGGCAATGATTGTAATTTGCTTGTCGGCCTCTGATGCTCAGCTTTAATCAATTGGAAAACAGAGCATTTTTCCATGAACTTAGCAACTTCCTTCTTAACTCCATCCCACCAAAACTGACATTTCAAATCTTGATACATCTTTGCATTGCCAGGGTGTGCTGTGTAAAGGGTGCAGTGCTTCCCTTAGTATCTTTCCCTTCAACTCAGCAATGTTAGGAATCACTTTCCACTCCTTATAAAACAACTTCTCATTCATCCCAATGGTGAAAAGTTGTGGTCCTTCTGATCTCAGAATTTTCTGTTGGAGCTTCTCAAATTTGTCATCCTTGCATTGACCTTCTAGAATTTCTTTTTCAGTCATGGGTATAAACTATTGTGCCACTGCTAAAATAGCATCTCCCAGTGGATCTCCAATCATCAAATTCCTCAACCTTGCTGAAATAGATGGCAAGTCTACCTAAGCTTTGCGGCTAAGAGTGCCAGTCACAACGTTAACCTTGCTGGGATGAAATTTGATCTCACATTGATAATCACTAATGGTTTCCACCCATCTCTGCTGCCTCATATTTAGATTTTTCTAACTAAACAAGTATTTGAGACTTTTGTGGTCCATGTACACTTTCACATTTCTCTCAGTACAGATAGTGCCTCCAAATCTTCAATGCGAAAACTACCGTAGCCAACTCCAAGTTATGGGTAGGATAATTCTGTTCATGATCTTTAAGCTGTCGCGAAGCATAAGCAACAACTCTTCCTTCTTGCATTAAAACACACCCCAATCCCATCTTAGAGGAGTCACTGTAGACTACGTAAGGCTTGAGGTTCTAGTAATGCTAACACTGGTGCCAAAGTCAACCTCTTCTTCAACTCCTGAAAACTCTTCTCACATTCTTCAGTCTAAAAGTATTTGGCATTTTTCCTTGTAAGTGCCATTAAAAGGTTAGAAAGTTTAGAAAACCCTTCTACAAACCTTTGGTAGTATTCTGCTAAACCGAGGAAACTAAGCACTTCATGGGCACTAGTTGGCCTTTGCCACTCTGTTACAACATTAATCTTAGAAGGGTTCACTGCCACTCCTTTACTAGAAATGACATGTTCTAAACATTTCATATCTTGGAGCCAAAACTCACACTTACTAAGTTTGGCATATAACTGATGTTCTTGCAGTGTCTCTAGTACAATCCTTAGGTGCCTCTTATGCTCTTCGTCATCATGGGAATAGATCAATATATCATCTATGAACACCACTACAAAACTGACTAAGTACTGCCTGAAAATCTGATTCATCAGTTCCATAAATGCTACTAGGGCATTTGTTAATCTGAAAGGCATAACTAGGAACTTGAAATGTCCATAACGAGTTCGAAAAGCAGTCTTAGATACATCCTATTCCTTGATTCTCAGTTGGTGATATTCGGATCGTAGATCAATCTTCGAGAAAACTGCAGCTCCTTGCAATTGATCAAACAGATCGTCTATCCTTGGTAAGGGATATTTATTCTTGACAGTCACCTTGTTCAAATCCCTATAATCGATACACATCCTGAAAGTTCCATCCTTCTTTTTGACAAACAAGAATGGTGCACCCCACGGCGACGAGCAAGGTCGGATAAAACCATTCGTTAGAAGTTCCTCGATTTGAACCTTAAGCTCTTTCAATTTTGCTAGGGCCATTCGGTAGGGTTACTTATGCACTGGGGCTATGGCCGGTTCAAGCTTAATTGCAAATTCCATCTCTCGATTCCCGCCGGGGGGGGGAGGGGGAAATCCTCAATCACAGGAATTCCTTGGATTTCCTTAGGTTCTTCTGTTACGTCCATCATCATCACTCGATAAATGATATCCCCGTTCATCAAACCCTTCTTGACTTGTCCAGTCGTTACCATAGATGGATCAAGCCGAACAGTCTCACCCAAATAACAGATCCTTTCTTGAGTAGGTAGATCGAATACTACTTCTCGTCTTTGACAGTCTATCTTGGCATAATGCCTTGACAACCAGTCCATTCCTAGGATTATATCAAATTCCACCAAATGCAAGACAATCAGATCTACGATCAAAACTAAGTTCGCGATCTCCAACAGGCGATTCTTAACTACACTTGTGCTACCGATTACTTTCCCATCTGGAATAGCTACTAATACTTTTCGAGACGTTGGTTCCACCTCAAGTCCACATCATCGCACACATCTACTAGAGATAAAAGATCTTGATGCACCAAAATGAAACAAAGTACACACCACATACTGCTTCAATTTAACCACACCTAATAGGGCAACAATAATTACTCAAGATTCTCAAACACAAGCTATCTACGAATTCAGGTAAAGTTGGAAATGTTACTAGTTATCACTCCCACATCTACCGTCTCATCAGCTTCCAGGTTTATCTCCCATAGAGTAATAGCATAAACATTGGCTTTCGTAGTAGTCTTAGGTCTAACGCTCGACGTTGATGCTCCTTTAGGCATAATATGCGGACAATCCTAGATCATATGGCCGTTTTGAGCACACCTGAAACACGCTCCCTTGGCCATACAACACATTGTGCCTTTTCCTACATTAGCGACATGGTGGTGGAGTGACAGGTGCTGTGTTCTTGACTACCATGCCTTTTCCTTTGTTTGGGGTTACAGAGGCCTTCTGTTTCCCCACACTACCTCCTGGTGAGTAAGGCAATCCACTCTTCCTATCCACTTGAGCTTGTGCAATTAATCTCCATTGCTCTGCTATTGAAGCTACATTGACTAATTCTTGAAAATTCTCTATCCGTAAACATGCTACTTGGTTTCGGACACGAGGTTGCAAACTGTCTTGGAACTTCCTCGCTTGCATTTTCTCTGTACTGATCAAATGAGGTGCGAATCTCCCCATCTCCATATAATGAGTAGCATACTGATCGACAATCATATTTCCTTGGCTCAAGTTCGCAAACTCCAAAGCTTTTTGCTACTTGGCCATTTTTGGAAAGAAACGATCATCGAAATCCATCTTAAAATGATCCCAGGTGAGTGCAATCAAACTTCCCAATTCTCAAACCAACAGCAGCCGTTTGGTGTCGCATCAAAAACCAGCTTCTCCTTGAAGCATGTGACCCGCGTACTTGACCTTTTGCTCCTCTAAGCATCCATTAATATTGATAGTTCTTTCTAGATCTTTAAGCCATTTGTTAGCCCTTAGAGGTCCTTCTGTTCCCATAATATTTGGATATCTATACACCATGAATTTCTCATAACAACATCCTTGATCTTCTCTGGGTGGTCCTTATCTAGCGTTCTGCCCTTGTTCCATCTGATTACGTACCACCTCTTCTTCTGGCGAATGGTTTCTACTTTAGGTTTTCCCTTTTCCAGCGGAGAATTTCCAGCCTCCTAATCCCTACATCTCGGAGAAGTATTCTCATGTCGGTTTTGAACCATAATCTCCTTCTCCTGAAAATGCACAAAACCAGCATGGGTCAGTCTCCTTCTTAGAGATAGGATAACCTTTCTTCACTTGAACTTGCATTCCTACGTGCGTATCTTCTTTTGTTTCTTCTTCCTCTAGATTCAAGCCTATAGCAATAAGATCCATGCCTATAATAACAGATCTTAAATCGAGTTAGAGGTACCATGCATTCCTAGGATAATGTGTGGGTTTACCCAAGATGTAATTGATTTGAAACCATGCTCTGTGGTGCCCTTAGCCCCTATTTGGGATTGGACGGTGATTGAAATGTTGGGACATGTAACACAAGACTGTACACCCCTCGTACATGACAGGTAATATGCTATGCACCTAAACACACTAGTAGTATGCAATAATATAGCAGCGAAAAATAGTAAAAATTGGATAATCTAAGCAATGCGATAAGCAATTGCAATGGCACCATTACTAACAAAATACCCCAACATTGTCCATTTCCATAAGCATGCATCATAAAAGATATAGCATCCCAAAAGCATAGAATATATTTTAATCTCTCAAAACACGGGACCTTCTCGAAACATTGTTCCTCAAAGGTTGATATTTAAACCATAAGTTTTTTTTCTTTCTTTCCACAAAACATCTTAGGTTCCCGTTTTCTTCAAGAGGGCTCGAGCTTCACTCGTTTCTCTAAAGTCTTACTTTATCCTGATTGTTATGCCGTTTGAATTCCTCAATGAATTGGAGTATTGCTATAATTTGTTGGTCAGTGGCCTCGAGTTGCTCTAGGATGGAAGGCTTAGGCCGACTCATAGCCATCTTTGGCACCATCCTCTCTGGAAGAGGTGATGTTCTCTTCCTTTTGGCCATGGGTGTCGTCTTCTACTCCTGTAACAACTTCTACCATTCCGGTTGGGGAATGGTAGTGGAAACTACCACAATGAGATTTCGAGAAATCTCCACAAGTAATCATGTAATGTACAATAGTTAACACAAGCATACAAGATGTATATTATGTAATGCGTGTGTGGACATGTACTTAATATGTGACTTGATTGGAACTTGACTTATGCAATTGACCATTTGCAAAAGACTTGTAACAAAGAGTTTAGGTTTTTCAAAAAACTTCTTGGCTTTCTTTTTCATGTTGATCTTAATCAAAACTTGCCTTATCAGAACATATCACAAGATTTTCATCGAGTGATCCTTATCATATCACGAGATTTTCATCAAGTGATCCATAACATATGAGCTCTTATTCTTGTTCAGAGGGTGGACAAAACATGGTTCCCTTTTGCACTGAGTGTTTCTGCTAGTTACCGCACTATTGATGGTCCGTATACCGTGATGAATACGTCATACACAGTGATTTCTTAATAACTTGACCTTACTTCGGTGAGATACATGCCTTATGCAACTACTAGCGTTAGGCACTTCCTCGCTTCGATATTCTTTAAAAAGAATCCATTTGAGGTTCGTCGATGGTTCTTTGTTAACATTGGGATTACCACTCCATTTTTAAGCACTCCAAAGTGGACAGAGTAGTTCAATTAGGACATTTCCCCATCCTAGTACTTGGGGTCATGAAAAAACTTATAAACTCTTTTTTTTAGCATGTGACATGAGACTTAAGACATATGTACTTATACTTTGACACATTACATATGAAATGCCATGTATGGAACAACCAAGTATAACATATTCAATTCATGGCATGAGAACATAGATCACATGGACTATCAAAACACATACTTGGAACTATTAAAAAGTGCCTTGGCCAAAACATGTAAGTGCAAAAATATGAAGAATCATCACTTAAACATGCTTCGAACTTCAAACATATTGTTTAGAAATCAAATCATAATGAAACAAAACCTAAATCATGGTATTTGGGTAGGATTTGAAAGTTCCAAGACATGGTATAGCTGAATCATAAAGTTTCACAAATTAACAATAATGTTTTCCTTAGAATTGAAACATGTTAAGGGCATTTTTGCCATTTTCATCTTAAATTGAAACATACAATTCATGTAGTATTCATATTCCAAGATCATATAAGCATATTCAAACAAACAAATAAGAAATAGCAATCAAAACAAACATAACAATCAAAAGATTTACACAAGTATATACAAGTATTAACCAAAAGCAAGTTGAGTGTATACTTATAAAAATCCATGTAATGAAATACTAGCAAGCTGTATTCCAAAATGTATTACATTAGAAAGTGTCTAAAAATCTTATTTCGTATTCTTAAGTGTGTGAGGGTTTCTAGGGCATCACTTGATCTTAAACCATACAACCTTTAGGGTTTTTAGGTCAAAAACTCCTTCATTTCACTCGTGTTGTTGTACACAACTCCAAGTAAGGTAATAACACATGTGGTGATCCAAAACATGGAGGATGAACATCCCCCACTATTCGGCTTCAAGTGTTCCTTCAAAATCTTAAATCGTTTTCCATAAAAATGTGTAAAAGAATGTGTTTTTAACTATTGCTGAAATCCTATGAGATTTGAAGCTCATTTTGAGTTGAAAAAGTGACATGTGTGTGTAGAAACTAAGAGAAAACCAAGGCTTACCTTGTCTATGCTTGAAGGTGGCTAAATCTTCTCTTGAAAAGGAATGTCCTTGTTTGTTTGGAAAGAAACTCCGAGAAAGTAGGAGAATCTTCAGGTGAGCATGTGAGAGTTGTGTGGAGAGAGTGAAAGTTCATGCAAATTCTGAAAAATGGCAAGGGAAAAGCCCATAGGCATGTACTCTCTCCTTTTTATAGTGATCTCCTTACTTCCCTCTTTGGTTGCCTCGAAAACCTTTGTGTGGGTGACAAGTGGCGAGTGTTTCTTATCCCCCTTCTCTTTTGCCGAAGTGACTCTTAGATTCCCACTTTGGATTGCATTGGGAAGGGACAACTTGGGTGGTGTGTTGGGTTTCCTCTCCCTTGGTCGAAATCCCTTAATTTCCCCTCTATGCCCTTCCTTTTTCTTAAGCAAGTGAATATCTCTTCAAGGGTACTTTTGTAAAACATCCCATGCCTCTTCCTTTTCCCAAAAAAGAACTTTTGGGTGTGTGTCTTGTCCATTGCTGCCCAACTCTTGTCCTTCCCTTTTGTTGCTTCAATCTTCTATTGCTCCTGCCCAAGATGACTCCTCATGTGCCATTGGTCTATTAGTAACCTAAGTGACAAGTGGCAAGCGAAGAGGTGCTTGGGATTGTGGTGGCTGAAATCCTAAAGGCATATTAGTCCTTTGATGCATAAGTCCCTTCATCTAGTCTTCTAGAAGCTTGGCAAAATCTGACAAATTCAAAATCCCTGTGCCCCTTCGGTTTCCAATGCAGATTTCCTAGAAAAAACCACCTTTCTCTTCCCTGGGCTCCCCTTTCCAAGAATATCTACCTTGGAACCCGCAACTGGGCCAAAATAATGGGTCTAGGCGTGTGGGAAAGGGTTGGCTGAAAATTTTTTAGTCTTCCTAGTTCCATTTTGTCTCTTGAGTCTTCTAGAAGGTTTCTAGCAAGCTTAACAAGTGGCAATCCTTCTAGCGTAGGTGTGCAAGCCACCTCTTAGTTTTCCCTACACCCCTCTCTACCCCTTAGTCCACTATCAAGCCTAGATTTATAGTGCAACACATGTATGACACATGACACTAGTGACTAGGATTTAGGTCATGGGCTTAAAGCCATTGAGCCTAGGTTTCTTAATAGGGCCAAAATTATACAAGGAATTCTAGGGTTACTACCCTTCTTGGGCTCAAGTTGCTAACTCAAAGATTATAAGGTCTTCCTTTTAAAAAATAACTAAAGCTCTTAAAATGCTATGGCAACTAAGAATTAATTCTGTGGGCCATGCTCAGTCAAGCTCGGGTCATCACAAGCTGAAACACTCTCTATGTTCTTCAGTTCCACACACCCATTTCATTGTTTGATGGTCCATTTCACACCTTGGGAAAAGGCTTGAATTAGGTAACAAAAACCTAATCCCAAACTGTTGTGGTTGAATTTAATCTAAGCCCAAAACCGTAGCGATGAATGTCTAAAAAATCTGTTGCTGTCCAGATTTCGCCCCTTTGACTTCCAGTACTTGATTTTCTCACTTGTTGCTCTTTACTCTTGTTTAGTTGAGTGTGTGACTAACTGGAAGAATGGTAGGGATAGCCAAAATCGTGCAAGACCATAGTTGTGAAGGTGAGAGAATTTTCTGCCCTGTTTCATTTTGGGTTGTGTAGTTTTGTGAAAACAATTCTGTTATGGTCTTTCATTGTTTCCCTTGAGTTTAAATTATGTTCTTAACTATGTTCAAGCCTTTGTTTTTATGTGTTAAACTAGTGGAGATGAGAATCTGTATTTTTCTTAAGTTAATAGTCTTAGTAACCACCAAGGATTTCATTAAAACTAGTGAGTTTTATGTTGTAATATTCTGGTTTATAAAGAAATTTCCCTTGCTGTTTTGTGCTATGTTTAAACAAAGAAATGATGTTTCTTGCAAGTTTTCTTCAATACTAGCATCCTTATTCTTTGTAGTTGGGATTGTCGAATGGAGGAAGTTTAAAATGCATGATTGGAGTAAGGCTGCTAGCTGTCCATGTAGTGCAGAATGTTTTGCTATGTGTTCTGTTTTGAAGCTCAAACCAGTCCCTTTCACCCCTATTGTTCATTTCACCCTTCACCCAACCAAAGCTAATTGTTTGTGTGATAAACTATTGAAAAAGAGGGACAAACCATCCATCTAGCAAGCCTAGACCTTTCACCTATTTTGGTTCCACCAAGTTACCAAAATGTTGTCAAAATGCCCTTTTAGTGAAAATTTCCAGATTTTTTTTATTTTTTATGTTTCCTTGTTCTACTCCATTCCCAAGTAAATTCTTATCATTTATACATTATTAACCCATGATTCTCATCTATCCTTCCTGTAGAAAAACTCATAGCCCCTATTGGACGGCAAGCATGCTATTAGTCATGATTGTGAGTTTCTTTGGATTTGCTTGAAATGAGGAGTTTGGACATTTTGACTTAGTGCTATGTATGGAAGGAAGTTAGATGGGTTGGTTTGTGTTTTGTAGTGACTTTCTCTAAGTGAAGAGGGAGTTAAGGAAAATATGAAGTGCATATTGATGTGCTCATTTCAATTTCATTGAATAGGACTTATTGAGGTGCAAAGAGGGACTAAGGTTGAGCTTGGAGGTAAGTATTTATAACCATGCTTCTTACTCAATATTTTCTTCTACTAAATGCTCTTTATTCAAATGCTTCTTTGTGATAAAGAGGTAAAGCTTCTTTGTGATAAAGAGGTAAATGTATATGCTATGTATGAGCCTTTCTTGGTAGCCCATGTTAAGTATCCTATTAATTTTGAATGTGTGTATATGTATGATGTAAAGCATGCACATTCAAGGTTTAAATCATGAGATTTACCTTGCATATTTTTCTTAAGAATTAGTGATTTTCCTTTATATAATGTATGGCATGAAATGCATCTTTACGGAAGAAAATGCATATGCACTGGACTAAGAAAGATGATGAAAATGCTTTGAATGGAATGAAAGGAAAGAAAGAGGAATGAAAGTCTTATGTATGAAAATACTTAATGGCCAATGATTGAATGATTATGGTACCAAAGAAAGGGGCAGATTGCAATGTTGGATTGGTCCCATTGGTAGTGCACCCAAAGGCGCCATCCTGATTGAGGGATTCCCATCCCTCGGCCACTGGCGGAATCAATTTCAAAAGACCGCTAACCCTAACACATAGGGCATAATAGTGTGTATCGGCCAAGGAAAGTGTAACTGATTATGGATGTTTATTTTAAATGTTTTNTTTTTAATGTTTCCTTGTTCTACTCCATTCCCAAGTAAATTCTTATCATTTATACATTATTAACCCATGATTCTCATCTATCCTTCCTGTAGAAAAACTCATAGCCCCTATTGGACGGCAAGCATGCTATTAGTCATGATTGTGAGTTTCTTTGGATTTGCTTGAAATGAGGAGTTTGGACATTTTGACTTAGTGCTATGTATGGAAGGAAGTTAGATGGGTTGGTTTGTGTTTTGTAGTGACTTTCTCTAAGTGAAGAGGGAGTTAAGGAAAATATGAAGTGCATATTGATGTGCTCATTTCAATTTCATTGAATAGGACTTATTGAGGTGCAAAGAGGGACTAAGGTTGAGCTTGGAGGTAAGTATTTATAACCATGCTTCTTACTCAATATTTTCTTCTACTAAATGCTCTTTATTCAAATGCTTCTTTGTGATAAAGAGGTAAAGCTTCTTTGTGATAAAGAGGTAAATGTATATGCTATGTATGAGCCTTTCTTGGTAGCCCATGTTAAGTATCCTATTAATTTTGAATGTGTGTATATGTATGATGTAAAGCATGCACATTCAAGGTTTAAATCATGAGATTTACCTTGCATATTTTTCTTAAGAATTAGTGATTTTCCTTTATATAATGTATGGCATGAAATGCATCTTTACGGAAGAAAATGCATATGCACTGGACTAAGAAAGATGATGAAAATGCTTTGAATGGAATGAAAGGAAAGAAAGAGGAATGAAAGTCTTATGTATGAAAATACTTAATGGCCAATGATTGAATGATTATGGTACCAAAGAAAGGGGCAGATTGCAATGCTAGATCAGTCCCATTGGTAGTGCACCCAAAGGCGCCATCTTGATTGAGGGATTCCCATCCCTCGGCCATTGGTGGAATCAATTTCAAAAGACCGCTAACCCTAACACATAGGGCATAATAGTGTGTATCGGCCAAGGAAAGTGTAACTGATTATGGATGTTTATTTTAAATGTTTTAAACTTGTATGACTTTCTAGAGGAAAAGAATAGTTCATTCTTGATATTTTAACTGCATGGTATACTGCTTACTAAGTATTAGACTCACTTTTGTGTTAATGTTGTAATGATGAGAATGAGATTGTAGAGCAAAGCACTACTTAGGAAGGAGAGACCGACGCCTACTGGTAGCCTTGGGATGGGTCTCTTTTTATGGTGTTGGGTTTATTTTGATAGTTTTTGTGAAACTGTGGACTATGTATTTTTGGGGAGAAATGTTTTGTAGAATTAGGTATATGTTCTACCCGAATGGTAGTTGTGGATGTTTTTATTTTGTAACTAATGGGACTATCTTCTACTTTGGCAAACTATGTTATTTTGGATTGAACTTATGAAAGAAAATGGGAAGGTCCCTTTTTATAAATTGTCATGATGTTATTTAGGTTTCTTTTATAAACTGTTGGGATATTTTTTTGTGCTTAGGAAAACAAAAGCAAGATGAAATTTAGTGGCCCCTCCCAATTTTAGGGAGGGGTTGTTACAAATAAGGAGGACAAATTAATATGGGGGCCAACTAATACTAGTTTATTTACAGTGAAGAATGCTTATTACCTTCAACACATGAGAAAAAAGATTGAAGATATGGGGGAAACTTACGATGCATAAGAGAAAATAAGTGAATGGTAGCTGATATGGAGACTAAGAGTGCAGGATACAATAAAGCAATTTCTATGGAAGACAGCACATGATATACTTCCAACTAGAGAAAATCTATTTAAGAAAAAAGATAATAGAAACAGATTTATGCCCAGCATGTGGGAGAGAAACATAAACTATAATTCATGGATTTTGGAGTTGTGCTGCAGCAAGTGATTTCTGGGGTGAATCCAATAGTCCAGTTAAAAAGTGGTCTAGCATGGAAGTACAATTTTTAGAGCTATGGAAGAGATTACATTATAGTTTAAATAGTGAAGACCTTGAGTTAGTAGCCTACACAATGAGAAGGATTTGGTTTAGAAGGAATTCTATTTTATTTGAAAATAAATTTGAACATCCAAGGTAGTTGTTCAGGTTAGCTAAACAAAGCCTTGAAGATTATAGTCTAGCACAATGTAACCAACCGCTTATTTTTCTCTCGATGGTTAACGAGTCCCACCTTTGCATTTTAAAGCTTGAATTGGTGTTTTAAATTTAACAAATGATTTTGAAAGCGAGCCGAATATTTTAAAATCCTCGAAATATTTTAAATGTACAAAAATTATTTTAAATGGGGTATTTTTAATATTATTGGACCAAACCTAAATTTTAAAGTAAGCCTTTTTATAATTTTGGAGTCCCGAAAATAATATAGTTTTAACAAAGTATTTTATTTAAATTATTTTATTTCTTTATGAATATTATTTAATATTCATTATTTTCCTTTATATTAAAAACTCTATTTATTTATATGCTTTTATTTCTCTTAGAAATATTTATTAAACTCATTATTTTATTTTATGATGAAGAATATTATTATCTAATCAAGAATAAATAGTTTGGTTTTAATACTTAGTATATTTACCTTCCATTTTTTTCTAGTTTGTATTTTATATCTAGGGATCCTAGTTAGGGATCCCTAGAAACCAGGATCCCTAGATGTAGGGCTATGATTAAAATCCTAGATTCCCTCCCTCTTTTCCTCTCTTCTCTCTCTTTATCTCCCGCCTGCCCTATGCCGTAACCCCTCGATGGCTCTCTCTTCTCCCTCGCCTCCATCGTGCCGCCACACATTGCCAACAGCACCTCCATTGTCACCACACACCAGTGACCCTCCACCTCTGATCCTCTCTCTCCTTTTCCCCCCTCCCCCATGCCGTCGCCTCCCCTCAAGCCAAAACCCAACCCGTGAACCTTCGTCTCCACCCAACGACTCCACGCACCACTAGCAACCAAGCCCGCTGCCACTCCTCACCGGTCGACCACCTCTTATCACCACGATTCCTCTCTCTCCATCTCCCTATCTGTTTCTATCTCGGCTTTTCCCTCCCGATCTCTCTATTTATCTCCTCCCTGCCATTGTGGGCCACCACATGCCACCAGGAATGGTCACCGACGAAATATCAACCCATGGCCACCCCCATGCCACCGTCGTACCCCGGCTCAACCCCAACGCCTTCGACAGCTCGTCTGCATCTCACCCCTTATTTTATTATCTTCTACTGATCATCTCCGCGGCTCCACCTAAAGCTCGGCCCAGCTCTGCCTTTCCATTAACCCCCCCCATGAGCAACTCAGCCCCTATAGACGACAACCCCCCTCCTACTGTGAGCCCAGCCTCCTCCCTTTCTCCCTCTGATTCTCTCATCTCATTGCTAGCCACCAATTGATAGCCATGGGATAGCCCAACACCACCATCCTTCACCACGAAGCACCCTCCACATGGCTCACTGCCAAGCCATCCAAATAGCCGCTGTCTTAAGGTCACGACAGTGACCACCAAGCCTTAACCTAGTCCCTCCTTGCACGTACGTAGCCGCCACCGTAAGATCTTGCCAGATAGCAAGCGTCACAACAATTTCAACCTCGAAATTTATGGTATAATTTTTATCTCTTTCCCTTAATGATTTATGTATGTTGTGTGAAGTGTTGGGATAAGTTATGTAGTTGGATGGGTTGTATGAAGTGTTATGTTGGTTGGGTTTGAGTTGGGTGTTAGTGTTAGTGTGCATGAAGTTTGTTTATACAAGCGGACGTTATAGTGAACTATATGTTGATCTAAGGTTATAAAAGAGTGAGGTACATGTGTAAATTGGTTGGATGCATGTATTAGACAGATTTACCATATTTAATTGATAGTCTGCCCTAAGCATGACTACACGATGTTTAAGTCTCAAGGTTGGTTTAAAATTGTGTATTATGCTTAATTTGGATTATGATGACATGTTGATTAGATTATGCATAAATGGAGGAAGAGATGTAAGTATTAACTAGGATTGAGATATATAACTTGGTTGGTTCAAGTTATGCATTGAAAGGGATGGTTTGGTAGGAAAAGTGTGATGAAGGTGATAGTGTGTCTTAGCCTTTAAAGTGAATCAAGGTGATTCACCTTAAGGGATACGAACTTGAAGTAGAATGCTATGTATTGGAAATGTGACCTTGAGTGGGTCCCAAGTTATGAGTTTGAGAATTTAGAGAAAAGTGATAAAGGAAAGTATAGATGATAGACTTGGATGATAGAGTATGTCTAAGTAAAGGACGTTTTAGTAAATGGTAGTATCATGCAAGTGCTAAGTTTAAGTTACATATGCACTTGAAAAAGGAAATGATGTAAAGTTTTGTATGCATGTAGGTAATTGCCATCTGACACGCACATGAATGGACTGTTTGAAATGAAAATAGCAAGGAGTCCATGTAAGTATTATGTTTATACTCTTATAGAGTTTCTAAATGATATAAAAATGAAAAACTTTTATGAAAAATATCTTTTTATGCAAAGAAAGAGAACGAAATGATGTTTTATGAAAG